>BQNB010085966.1:0-25872 GCA_026074375.1 Tanacetum coccineum | reverse complement strand
GCCCTTAGATGTGTTTGTGATTTTGGTTAAAGTTATTTTATAAATAAACTCGAAGTCAAGCCGATTCTTTAAAAATGTTAGGCTTTGTAACAACTTATAACTTGGTTTCAAGACAGTTCTTGTTTGATGAGTTGCGAGACCGGGTTGTAAATGATGTTGTGGACCGAGAGGTCATGAGTAAAAGCGTAGTATGATAGCATTAGTGAAAGTTCATTGAGATTTGAAGCATGGTCTTGAGCTTACTTAGGAACGCAAGGATCAAATGAGGCCTAAGTGTCCTCCGTTGTTTGTCGATAGTGCTAATGCCTCAAGTAGTTAAATATCGGGATGAGATTTTCTCAAGGTGGGGATACTGTGACAACCATGACTTGAGCAGGTTGGTCAAACCGTAGTATTGACTTATGTGCCTGTTGCAATGTATGGTTTATGTGATTTTATGTGTTTATGCGAGCTTATATGTGTTTGTGTGGGATATGTGAGATTGGATAATCAATCCATTGAGCGTGATCGTCTCATTGGGATTGGATTAGTGTTGAATTTTGTGAAGTTCATTTCGTTCACTTTTGGTGACAAGGAAATGATTATTGAGATTTTAACGTTTTGTGTTAAATGTGTAAGTATTATTACGTATACGTATTTTTGTGTTAGTAATTTAAGATAAGTTTAGGTTCTAGAGGTTAAGCTAAGAGAAATGAGTTATTTGATGGAGAAATTTCATTTTAATCACTTATAGTGATAATGGAATTGGTTGGGTATTTTGAGAGAATTGGTTTGGTTAATATGTGGATCTCTAGGTGATGGATTAAAATGAGAAGTGTGTCATTTGTGAAAGAAATGAGTTTGTTAAAATATGAGAGTTTTTGGAAGACTTTCTATTTTTAGAAAGTGAATTTGGAAATGAAAAGTTATTTTTAGAAAGTAGTTTTCAAGCAAAATGGTTTAACAAATTAGCTTAGGGTTTTATAAAACTTAAGGTATAAAGATAATTAATTAATTAATAAAAGAAAAGAAAAAAAAATATTTTTTTAGGCATGAATAGTAAAATCCAAAAATTAGAAAAGAAAAAAAAGAAAAGAGTTTGAATTGAAATCAAATTGTAATTAGATTTATCTAGGGATTTCCTTGTGGCCTATAAATACCAAACTAATCCCAAACCCTTCCCCCTCATTGTTTGGCCGATCCAAGGAGAAAAAAAAGAGCTAGGATTTCTTTTAAGGTAAATTTTTTAATCTTGTTTAATTCTAGTTTTAATTTTTCGATTATAGTAATCCAACATGATGGATTAGGGTTTTAAATTAAGGTTTATAAATTAGGATTTATAATTTAGGGTTCTTAGGTTTCTGGAAGTTTATTAATCTTTTTAAAAAAACGTTTTAATATTGTTTAATGAAGTTAATCATGGTGTAATTAAGGGTTTTAATAGGATTATAAATTCGGAGTTAAAGTTGTTGCAGTTTTGAAGGTCTACTTGCGAGGTCATAACTTGGTCATACGGAAAGCTTTTAATGATTTGCCAAAAGCCTAAAAAATTATCTACAAGAGTCTACTTTCAAACCCCATAGGTTTCAGGAATTAAAAGTGAGTGGAAGTTATTTAAATAATTCAAACAAGATTCGTTGTCAAGGCTGAGTTTTTATGTCAGATTTAGGTCAAATTGTGAGAAGTTAAAAATACTTAGACACTGAGTTAGAGGCTCTAAGTCACGTGGAAGTTAGTTCATATATTGTGTGTGACCTTTGAATTTTTTCTAAGGTCATAGTGGGGTCTAAGTTGGATAATTAATGCCATACTTTTAGAAGGTCAGATTCTGGATGAATTTTAAACACTTTGGATTAATGAATTTCTAAGGGGTATTTATAAAAGGGTAGTGACTTTGGGAGAGCTATGAGAGGTTCATAGGACATATATGTAGCATGGTGAATTTTGGTTTGAATTATGGGAGTGTTTAAGTAGTGCATTTAGGGTGCGCAAGTAAGAGTAAACTTCTGCTTAAAACCAGAAAGTTAAGGAATAGCATTTAAGTATAAATGAAATATTTAAGAATGGGTAAAGGTCTTAAATGATGATAGGACTGTGATAGATAGTCTAGTTATCCATCATAGTTGAGGTTACATCATATTGGGTTGAATGCCTAATTGATGGTAGCTAATAATGTGTTTAATTGTTTAGATTGTTCGTGAGATTTTGTGAAGTTTTGATTGGATCTTTTTGGAAGCTAAGCTTCAGGTGAGTTTCATAGCCCTTTTTTCTTGTGTTTTATTGGGGTGAAAATGATGCTATGTGTTAAACTCTTTTAGTTGCTATGATTATTTGCTACGTGTTATTGTTTCAGGAATAGTTCAGTTGGGAGTGGTCTTTATTACTCAACTCAAACTAATTAAATGGTTGAAATAATACCTACTGAATTGTGTGGAAAGGCTCCATGGCTTAGTGATCAATTGGAGTAGTTTGTGATGTGATTAGTTCGGTTGGGAGTGTTCTTTACTACTCAATCAAATCCAACTGAAGGGTTGAAATAATACTCAATGATGTGTAGGTCCAGACCTAAGTATAAGTTCCAACTGGTAGACTTTTAGGTGCGTAAGTGACATATGGATCGGGGGTAACGTTCCTACCTTGTTGTTGAAATGGATCGGGGGTAACGTTCCTACCCAGTTGTTGTAATGCATCGGGGTAACGTTTCTACCTAGTATGTAGATTGCATGTTAGCATAAGTTCATAATTTGCATAAGTGTCCTATATTGTTTTGATAATCGCAGTAATTGGTTTTGAAAAGTTTATAACGTGAGTCTTAAACCTATGACTCTCACCAACCTTTGTGTTGACATTTTAAGCATCATTTTCAGGTGAGCATGATGGAAATAAGATTGAAATAAGTGGCTAGTAAGAGACCATAGGATGTCATGAAGATTTCTATTACTTGTCTTGAATTTTTTGCATTGTTTGAATTTGAATAATTTTTGCATGTCTTTCTATTATCGAGAACTTTCATTTCATAAATGAACACGCCTTATGGATTTTTTGTTAGGTTTTGGGTATTGTTATGACACTATGTGTCTTTGCTTTACTTTAGTATTCATTTTAGTAGTCTCTATATAGACACCATGTGTTGTGATGATATCCATTCTTGTTTACGCCTCGCGTTTCCGCCTTGGCGGGGTGTGACAACATGAACAGTGTCAATGGCGGGAAAAATGTGTCTTTGATATCTGGGTGATAGTTTGGGGGAGTTAACAGAAATGGCCCTTGATCTTGTGTTGTGGTTTTGCAACCACAATCCATGTGGTGATATAATTTTGAGGGATTGGCAGTTTTAGCCCTTGAGGTATATATGTGTGTTTGCAAATGTAGTCCCTGAACTAATGGCTGTTAAGGTTTAAAGGGTGTTATGGGCTAACAGTCAGTTAAGTTGTTTGGGCCTCAGTTAAGTATTTAATTGGCAGATTTATTTTATAAGCCCAAATTTGATAAAGGCTTATATAAGTCTTGGTCTTGATGGCTTATTGGGCCGACTTGGCCCAATAAAAAGGGTCGGGTTGGCCCGATAAGTTTTCTTTGGTTTCGGCTTCGGTTTGACTTTGACTTTGTCGGGGTTGACTTTTCGGTTGACTTTTGAATTTGACTTTGGTTGACTTTTGACTTTTCACGCTCTTTTCATTCCCGTGCTTGGTTTTGTCGGTTTTGGCTTTGTTTTGTCCTTTTCTTAGATATCCGTTTCCTGCACAATATAAGTGAAAACATACACATACAATGTATTTTTGGTATGGTTTTGCTCATTTAAGTCTGGTTTTAATGGAAAATGGTATGTGTATTTAGGCACATACCAGTTCATATTTAGTCAAAATTTCTATTATTACGGTTTTATCGTGATAGTCATATCGATTTTGATTAAAAAGGTTTTTTCAAAACGTGTGATTATCGAATTTTCCAGTTATCCGAAGTTAGTGTTGTCCGAGAAAGGTTCTGAGTTTCAGAATTAGTTTTATCCGATAAAGGTTTTGAATTTTGTACCTGTGTTGTTCGAGATTCATCTTACCGAGTTTGGAACTGTCCGAGATTTCTATTTTAAATTTCAAATCTAGAATTTCTGAAACAGTGTTGAAGTTTTTGGTTGATCACAAATTGAACTCTTTTTTGTCTACAAAGATCCAATCTTAGAATCACAAGAAATGTCGACGTCTAATACACATCAACAATCTTTTGCTGATGCCGGTTCTGAGACTAGACCTCTGATGCTTGAAAGAGGTAGATATATACCATTGGCAAGTCTTTTTAGAAGATACCTTAATAGAAAGAGAGAAAATAGAAAGTGGCTTAACAAGGCAATTAATGAAGGTCCATATGAGTTTAGAGTTTTCCTCCTTCTGACACTGAAGCACCAAGGATGCAAAAAGAAGAAGTTTTAAAAGAAGTTGATTTGAAACACTATGAAGCTGAGATTGAAGCAATAAACTTGATTTTAATCTCTATCCAAATGACATATATAACTTTGTGGATTCTTGCACTACTGCAAAATCCATGTGGCAAAGAGTTGAACGTTTAATGATAGGAACTGCACAAAACAAAGTTGACAGGGAAACACGATTCAATAATGAGTTCGATCAATTTGTTGCTAAACCAGGAGAGGCACTTTTCTTAGTATACGATCATTTTTCTAAGATATTAAATGATTTAGAACGAAATCACATCAACTTTCCGCATGTTACTGTTAACACAAAGTTCCTAAATTGTTTACAACCTGAATGGCCAAAGTATGTCACTCATGTACGTCTTTCAAAAAGATTAACAGTTGATTCCTATGATGATTTGTTTGATTACCTTCAACAGTTTGAGAAACTAGTAAATGCATCTAGAGCAAAGAAGTTGGAAAAATCACATGATCCTCTTGCATTGGTAGCACACACGGGTTCCTCTTCCAAAACCACATCACCTTACTATGTTATACATCCTTCTTTAGTAGTTGATTATGATGATGATTATCAAGGGGAAGCCGTGCAAAACACTTTTGAAGATCCACTTACTTCTGCAATGATTATACTCGCTCGTGCTATTACACAAAACTTTTCTAATCCAACAAATAATCATCTTCATACTTCCTCCAACACCAGAAATCAAGCAATAGTTCAAGGTGACAGAGTAAACATTCAAAGCAGGAATTCTAGTAATGGTGGCAGAAATACAAGATGCTCGTATGTTCAAGAAGAAATTATTGAATGTAATAATGTTCAGAATGATGCTGGAAACATACAAAGAACTCTTCGACTACGTCTTCAGAAACTACTGCAAATGTTCAATGCTACAACTGCAGTGAGAAAGGTCATTATGCTCGTAATTATCTAAAGCCAAGAGTTCGGGATTCAAAGTACTTTATGGAACAAATACTGCTAGCAAAACAAGATGAAGCATGAGTGATTCTTACCGATGAACTGAATGATTTTCTCTTTGCTGATGTGTCTCGGATGGAAGAAATTGAGGGATTAAGTGAAAATATATGCTTGATGGTTAGAATTCAACCAGCAAACATTGGTAGCAAAGAGAAAATCATTTTTGGTTATCAATTTGATGGTCAGAATTCAACCAGCAAACAAATATATACTTTTGCTAATGATAACCAAGAGCAAAAGTATCCGATACAACCAAAAATTATTAACAACACACTTGGTGATGATCAAATTGATAGCAATATTATATTTGATTCACCAATTGATGATGTTAATAGTAGTAGTGTTGAAAACGATAACAATACTTAACAATCATACGAATTAGAGCAATTAGCTAGAAATGCATATAAGGAAGCTGAGAAACAACAAATCATTGCTAAAAAGGTTCAACAACAAAACACAGTGTTGACTAAATAGCTTGAGTTGTATAAGGAAAAGGTTCGGGCTTTTGAAAAGACCAACGGGAATAACACTACCTATTTTAATGAATATATTAGGGCTGATCGAAAAGCAAAACGATTTGAATAGGAGTCATAATCTCAATTTATTCATGATAGAAACATTATTCGAGATTTAGAACAACAACATGATAAATTAGAGTTGTCTGTTGTTGAATTAAAAAGGCAGACTGTGGAACTTCAAAAAACTCAATTAATTTTGAAACGTAAAATGATTGAAAACGAAGATGCATATTATGACACACTTCTAGATCTTGAAGCAAAGGTTAAAAAGAATGTTGATACCGTGTTAAAAATTGGTTACTTCCTACAAGGAATGTTTATGCTTGGACCAAAACCTATGTCTTTTTATGATTCACAATTAAAACATGGTTTGGGGTACGCAAATCCTTATACTCTCAAGAAAGCAATTTCTCAAAATCCAAAATTGTATGATGCTTCTTGCTTGGATGATTCAAAAATTCATATGAATGTTAGAGATACTAAGGACATTGATTCTGCATTTCTCAGTGAGGTATAAACTCCATCCACCAGTTATTAGAATCCATTATTTGCTAAAGATAACCAAGAACAAAAGTATCCGAAGCAACCTAAAATTATTACAACACAATTTGGGTGTTGATCAAATTGATAGCAATATGATATTTGATGAACCAAATGGAGATGTTAATAGTGGCAGTGTTGAATATGATAACAATGTTCAAGAATCATATGAATTAGAGCAATTAGCTAAAAATGCGTATAAGGAAGCAGAGAAACAACAAATAATTGCTAAAAAGGTTCAAGAACAAAACATAGTGTTGACTAAACAGCTTGAGTCGTATAAGGAAAAGGTTTGGGTTTTTGAAATGACCAAAGGAAATAACACTACCTATTTTAACGAATATATTGAGGCTGATCGAAAAGCAAAACGATTTGAACAGGATTCACAATCTTAATTTATTCATGATCGAGATTTTATTTGAGATTTAGAACAACAACGTGATAAATTAGAGTTGTCTGTGGGATTTACAAACTTAGTTTATTTGTGATCGGGACATTATTCGAGATTTAGAACAACAACGGGATAAGTTACAGTTGTCTCTTGTTGAATTCAAAAGACAAATTATGGAACTTCAAAAGACTCAAACAATTTTGGAACGAAAAATAAGTGAAAGTGAAGATAAATACCATGACATTGTTCTAGATCTTGAAGCAAAAGCTAAAAAGAATGAAGATGTAGTGTTGAAAATTAGTAACTCTCTACAAGGAATGTTTATGCTTGGACCAAAACCAATGTCCTTTTATGATTTAAATGTAAAACATGGTTTGGGGTACATAAATCCTTATACTCTCAAGAAAGCAATTTCTCAAAATCCAAAATTATATGATGCTTCTTGCTTTGCTGATTCCAAAATTCATGCGAATATTAGAGATACTGAGGACATACTTAATGATGCAACCCAGAGTTAAATAAAAATGAAAAACAAATCACAAGATCCAATTGCTATTGAAAAAAACAAAATGTTTAGATAATTGATTACAAAAAGTTAAATGCTCTTTACGAAGATTTTATTCCACAAAAAGAATTTTCTGTTGAACAAAAATATTTCTCATCTTCTTTTATATCTTCTGAAAATTCTTCAAATGCAAGTTCATCGTATTCATCTTCAGAGACAAAACCAACTGTGGCACCAATGCCCAGTACAAATCCAATGAAACTGGATTTGAATAACATGGAAAATGAATTTCAAAAGTTGTTTGCATTATTACAAACAAATTCTAAACGTGAAAGCATTTTCTATACTTCTCCAGAAGAAATACGGTTAACCAAATTTTGTCAACAAGAATTGAAACCAATTCTTCATAAGTTACATTTGAATTTTGAAATCTTTCAGAAATGATTTTTAAAAGATATAAAAGAAATGAAAGATGTTTTTGACTAAACAGAAAATGATCTTACATGGACACAAAATGAGCATTTAAATGATCTTAAAAGCAAAACTCAAGCATGAAATAGAATGTTGTGTGTTGTTGAGTCATGAATGTGTCAACAATAACGTGCAAGATGAAATTGAGAAAATTCACAGGGACTCCATTGAAATTCAAGAGGAAATGCAAAAACGAATAAACATTCTTGTAAACGATGTTCAAAGATGTCAAAAACAAAGTCTTGATTTTTAATTACAATTACAACATGAAAAAGAAAGACGAAAATGTGAATCTTCTTTGAAAACTGTTTATGAAGCCTCTTAGATATCAAAATGGAGAAGCTTAAGAATGAGAACTTGTCTTTGGAATTTCAAGTAAAGTCTTTGATAAAAGAGCGAGAGAATGTCAAATTAGAGTATCAAAAACTTTTTGATTCAATTAAAAAGACACGGACTCAAACCTAAGGGGAAATCAATGAATTGATTAAGCATGTTAATCAGAAGACCTATGCATACGCCGATGTACGTGCAAAGAATCAAGATCTTTTGATGACCATAACTGAGTTAAAAACCAAACTGAAAAATGCTGAAAAAGGTAAGTATGTAAATACTAAGTTTGACAAAACCAATGTTTCTAATCTACTTCTTTGTGTTACACCGCTAAATAAACAAGTCTTTCAAAAGAAAATGGTTGCTCCTAAAACAGAAGAGAAACATGTTTTGTCAAAAACAGTCACTTTACAGACTTCACCTAACAAAAAGAAAGATGTTGAAACAAAACAAAATGTCATAGCACCAGGAATGTACAAAGCCACTACGCAACAGGAACCACATACAAAAAGAGCTAAGAGTGTTTTACCTTCTACAGATTTGAGCGTTGCTTCTAGTGTTAGAAGACCATTGAATAGTGACTCACCACTGAATAATAGTATGTTATACAACACTAAGAAATCATCAGAGAACGTAAAAGTTTCTGTTAGGACAAATAAAAAGACATATGTTGCATCTAAGAATGTCGGTTTTACAAAAAGATTGTAACTGATGTTGATGTTTATAACGCTCTTAAAGTGACAGATGTATTGTGTGTTTCGTATGCTAAAAATGTGCTTATTCTATGTCATGATAAATGTCTTGCGAATTATAAATTGAATGTGCATTTGAATGTTAGAAGAGCCTTATTCACTACTCCTCGAACAGCAAAATCTGTGTTTGTAGATACTACTCCTATAGTTTCAAAGACTAGGTTTTCTGTTAAGACTACACAATCTATGTCCTTAGACACTACTCCCGTAGTTTCCAGAACTAAGATTGTTGCAGTTACTCCCTTAAGTAACAGAAATAAGGTCTCTAGTGCTTTTAAGTCAATTTCGGCAATTCTGCAAGATAATTTACTTAGCAAATGCATGAAGAACAAAATACGAACTAGTCGAATGTGGCAAAAGTGGTACGAACTACAACCAAATGTTGTTTGGTCTCCTATTAAGACGACTCCAAAAGTTGTTAATAGTAGAAACACTATTAATACACCGGTTCCTGTTAAAAAATGGGTAGCCAAAACATCCACTTGTCCATGTATGGTTTCTTCATGTTTTGCAGGTGGTTCAAATTGTTCTATGGATTTTTGATAGTGGTTGTTCAAAGCATATGACTGGTGATCGTTCACTGCTGAAAAATTTTGTTGAGAAATTCATGGGTACAGTCCGCTTTGGAAATGATCACTTTGCAGCAATCACAGTGATGTGCGGTTATCGTAAAGACTCCTACAAGAAGTTTTACAACTCCCTAGGCAGTACACCTAATCGTTGTAATGTAGTATAGGCAAGGCTCCGGGTTGTTATCATTCACTTGGGGAATAGGTTAGGAAGGTTTGATCACGGCCTAACAAAATTCTAAGGGTTGAGAGAAGATTCTTTTTGTGTTTTTATATTTATAGGAAAGCAGGTAAAATCATATAATTGGATAGGTGGTTTGGTTTTAGCTATTAAACTAAATATAAACTGAACTACTGGTGATAATAATATAATAAAAGACTGTGTTTATTTAATCATGTATTACTCCCTAGAGTGCTTCTCTTAGTGTTGTTGCTTTGTCACACTTGTGATGATCTATGTAATTATTTCCTAAGTCGTGAACGAATTACACGAACCTGCCATCTACTTAGTATTCCGTTAAGGCAACGCGCAAGTAAGGTAGTATGAAGACTATTACAAGGACCCTAAGGGTATACTAAGTGCATGTGAAATATATTAAGAGTGGATCAACCATATTAGGGGGCAAGGTAGTATGAAGACTGTTACCCGATGATATCCTTTATACACAATCATGTTTTCCTAGACATATCAATAGCAATACAAACAAAAGCTAGTTTTCTATGACCGCACATGCCATTTTCATCTCTAGATGCCAACAACCATAAGATCTACATCCTAGGTTTTCAGTACATTAATAAATAACAACACAATCGAAGGTTTAGCAAAGTAGTGTTAAAGATAAAGCAAGAACAGATACGAATCACACAACAGACATATTGTATGATTTATTTATGTCTTACTTGATTAAAACATTGAATTGGAGGATGTACAATTGGGTTTTAAGGCCTAAAATCGTCCTATTAGCTGTTAAATGAACTGGGTTCTACCTCTTTTTATTCTAAAGTTACACACCCAAAACCCTAAATTCGGGTTTGTATATATAGGAAAAACGCCGTGATGGTGGCGTTTTAGTCGTGACGCCGTCGTAGGATTCATTGTGACGACGTCACGTAGAAACTGTGACGCCGTCTCTAGCTGCTGAGAACATAATCTTGAGAAATGTTGGTGTGGTAGTAGCATTGTCTGTTTTCTTCTCCAAATGAGCACACAAGTCCACGTGTAATTCTTCCAAATGTCTTCCAAATGAGAAATACCTGAAAAGGAACGATTAAGTACCTATTTTGGGCATAAATGCATGATTTAGGGGGTTAAACGACCCCGAAAAAGTGTATAAAATGACACCTCATCATTTACATTTTGTTATTATCAAAACATTGAGAGGTCAAAAAATATAAATAACGTTTTTAGACATTATTTGTATTAACATCGTTCTCTAGGGGAATAGTTTGGGAAGGCTTGATCACGGTCTAACAGGATTCTAGGGGTTGAGAGAAGATTATTTTTATACTTTTATATTTTATAGAAAGCAGGTAAATCTATGGTTTGAGAGGTTGGTTTGATTTGTGTGTGTGTGTATAACTAAATAATTGGTAAACATAATCTTATGGTGATAACTTTATGATTATTAAATATCATTTACTTATATCATGTTTTATTTTAGATTGGTTCTCCTAATCATGTTTACTTGTCACACTTGTGATGTATGTGTAAGTATATTTCCTAAGTTTTTGACGAATTCACTAATTGTTGTAATCTTAATATTCCGTTAAGGCAACACACAAGTAAGGTAGTATGAAGACTATTATAAGGCCCTTAAGAGTATATTAAATGCGTGTGAAATACCTTAAGAGGGATCAACTATATAAGGGTTAAGGTAGTATGTAGACTGTTACCCTATGGTATCCTTTCTAATCACTCGCGTTTCCCTATATGTGTTAACAGCGATACAAACAAAAGCTGGGTTTTTAAAGCCTAACGCGCACATTCATCAACAAGAAGCAACAGTAAAAGGATCTACAATCTGACTTTCATGCAATCATAAGTAAATACAAAGGAGGGTTTAGCCTCGTATGTTATAAAGGAAGTAAAAAGATAAACCAATCACACAATACATAGACATATTGAATGATTAATGATAAATAACCTTACTTGAATTAAAACATGGATCCAAGGTAGTATAATAAGGTTTTGAGGCCTTAAATACGACCTATGAAGCTGCTACAAGGACTAAGGTTCGTTTCCCTAAGTTATACAAAGTTATCCCCAAAAGTTACACTCTAAAACCCTAAAATTAGTTTTGTATATATAGACATATCGACGTGATAGCTTCGCTTTATGCTCCTGACGCCGTCGCCACGTAGATGGTTCTAGATCCACTTTAAGTCGGCTATGTTGTGACGCCGTCGCCAATATCTAGACACCGTCACTAGATAGATCATGACGGCGTCGTTTTATGCATGTGACGCCGTCTCCACATTCTATAAGCAATACTTCTTCGTGAATCTTGTTGCAAGTCTGTAATCTCGTCCGTTTCTTCTCCAAATGAGCTCAAGTCACGTGTATTTCCTCCAAATGCCATTCAAGTGCTAAAAACCTAAAAACAAACGATTAAGCACATAATCTGGGCATATTTGTATGATTTAAGGGGTTAAATGACCCCGAAATAGTGTATAAAATGACACCTCATCAATTACCCATATACTTGGGATTTGCTTGTCCTCAAGAAAATGGGCTTTTCTACCTAGACAATATCAGTATAAGGGTCATTTAACCTACTCTTTAAAAGTGTTTTACAACATAACCTTTTAGACCTCGTAATTAAAAGCACGGAAAGTATATACTAGCACCTCACATAAGTGTTTGAGATTCTCTCTTTCTCTCGGGTGTATAATAAATTATAACATAATGGGGAAATGGAAAATAAACACTCCTTACATGTCATAGCATATAAATTACCATAGGCTTGGTAAAGGATCAAACCTCCACCGCTGGGCGCAAGCATTATTTATTACTATCCAAGAGGTCTTTTAAAAGGTTGTGGGATGTAGGTGTAAGATAACATATAATGGAAACGGAAACTGATGGGATACATTTGGGTGAATTTGTTGTGGAAGGGTTAGTTAGTTATTTATATGAATACACGCTGGTTTGGTTGCTAAGCCAAGACTCGGACGAAGATATACAAACTCTACATAACTCCACATCAATCTCTTTCTTTTTCTTTTCTTGACTCTATGATAAACATAAACATAAGCAAATGGTAGCATGTACATTTTTTTTACTTTTTTTATATATAATTTTTTTTCGTACACTTTTGCCCTGCCATTGCTTAAACATATAATACATTATGGGGTTTTTTAGATACACCCCTACACTTGAACTTTTACATACTCTATTATTTACATTCTAACTAATGACCCGATTTGAGGTGGATCAAAATAACATGGAGATCATCTAACAAACATATGAGGGTATTGACTCAACTTTTCTTCCCTATTTACAAGGATAAGGACTTAGCAACCGTGTACTAAAATAATTAAGTTGGGTTAAAACAATAATGTACTAAAAGTGAGTATATACAAGGTAGGCTAAGGCGATTTGGGTGTAACGATTGGTTTAAGGGTGACAATGCTCTTCATTAATAGTCCGGCTTAACCAGAAAATTACGAGAACCATGAAAAAGGATAGGCTCGGAGGGTTGTACTAGGGGTATCCTGCACTAAAGATGAGTGCATGGCAAGGGTGTGGGATAGTTACATGATCGGTGTGACCATCATAACAATTACAGGTTTAAAACATGGGTTAATCCTAATGCCTCTTATCAAGCAAATCCTAATACTCACTATGCGGTCTCGGAATGCATCACAAAAACAAGTTATAGAATTTAATATACTACCGGTACACTCATATAATTTAATACCGATCTCAATGCTCTAGAAAAGGCGACAAAACTACATATACACATCCGTAACGACGAAATAGACACACATGATTGCTCACTCCTTAACTCAAGAAAGCTAAAGGTATAAACTATCTTGGGTATCAAAAATGGATACTCGAATTCCTATAGATCTAAAGGCGAACCTCACATTTTTGAGGTGGAATTCTGAAGGTTTTTGTGCTAGTCATACATATTCCTATCCATGAGACGCTATTAATACTCAGTTTTCATCGGTGTGCATCATTAAAAAATTTTGAATTTGGGTCAAAATTACCTTTTTATGCTATGTTTCGATATATTACCCATCATTTCAAGGATAAAGCAAAAGGAAAATGAAGGAATAGTTTCTAAGGCTTACTTCCCCTATACTTAAGTTGAACATTGTCCCCAATGTTCTATAGAAGTACCTGTAAAAACGAATAAAGGGAAAAGAAAACAAGTAAAAGAAACTAGTATTCCTCTGGTTTGCTCAATAATGGAGAAGAAACATGCGATAACTAGTTAAATCGTCCTCCAAGAATCATAAAATGAAACTTCCTAAGAACTTCTAAGCTTCTTCTCGTCAAATATAACCTGTAATCAAAGACAAAGACAACTACACCAAGCATAAAATCGACGAGATAGATACATATACAACAAGAGTTTAGGGTTTCGACTCTACGAAAGAAGTAAAGATAGGATGAGAGTAATGATATAATCATAGGTTTTTCTACAGGTTTACAAAAGAATTACAGATTTTAAATATGGCACATTTATTTTTCAGAAATGCTAGAAAAAATTTGAATTTTTACATAGCTGGAGACGCGACGCCGTCAGGATAAATCCTGACGCCGTCTCCATCGTCTGTGAAAATTTCTCCTTTGTTTTTAATGAGAAATTTCCTGCACGTAATTTTTATAAGTTAAAACTGAAGAAAGTACTGCATAAAAACCTGGAGTTAGTCATTACAATCATACGACTCAAAACTGACGCGAATTAATCCAAATAATTTATTTTAAATGTTTGAATTGGGTTCTTAAAAACCGAATATTCCCCTACACTTATTTTGATGCAAAATACGTTTGATTGCAAATAAGACGAAGTTATAAACAAACAAAGCATGATTACAAAATAATTTAAAAATAGTAAAACAAACAATAAAGAGTTAAAACACAAGACACTCCTAATATGCGGGAAGTAAATATTGGGTTTGTAACACCTGCCCCGAGGGGCATCGGATTGCGCAGCAAAAATTAGCAATTTGGTGTTACTAAATAGCATCCGTCACCACGATAATAGAAAACGACTCAAATAAGACGTTTACATTACATGTGTTCCATAAATATTCAAAGTTAAAAGTGCATTTAGGTCCCACAGAATCGTAACCACCGTCTATTACAAACATTCAAATAAAAGACATTGTTTTAAACACCACATGAGATATTGTTTTTGAAAGACCGGAACACACAAGAAGTCTTTTCATAAAATCTATCACCACACGCACAACACCTCCACACCATCGTTGCCTTCAGCCTTGATTACATGGGATAAAACATGTTTAAAACGTCAACAACAAAGTTAAGTGAAATTCATAAAGTTTAAATTAATCAATAAGTAAAAACCTTTGAACACATTATTAGTTTTCGGGAAAACAAAGCAACAAATTCAATGTATATCAACTTCTTTTCTTTCACGCAATAAGCTTATGACACCAGGAAACGTTAACGCAAACATAATGGAAATATACATATCTAAAAGGTGACCCAAACGTTTTTTGGTGTAATATGTGTCATAATACCTATAAATTTCTAATAACAAAATGTCCGTTTGACAAGGTGGTCACAAGGATTCAAACCTCGGACAGGGTTGTCAAACCCAATAGATCTATTTAATGCATTAGCGTTTACCTCTCAACAAGGTAATTAACGGTTCATGAAATAAGGGACTTCGACAATAGCAACTTATGCGGAAACAATCTCATAATCGGGTCTAGCATACCATAAAATCATATGTGTTCGATTTATAAAACAAACATGTATCCCCCTAGCGGGTTTAAAAATATTTAAAAGAATTTAATGCGAGGCTATGAACTTACCTTAAGCAAATGATCCAATTTAATCAATCAATCAACAAGCGCAATAAACTTCACGTTCCGACCGCGACCTATATAGTACATATATAGCGGTACGTGACTAAAAGTATAACATATCATGTATTGCATACTTGCATATATATATATATATATATATATATTAGTATAGTATATATTATATAAATATATATATATAATATATATATATTAAATATATTATAATATATAGTATTATATAATTATATAATAATATATATATAATGACCTTAGTTCATTTGCAGAACCTCTTTTTTGTACAGAACCTACAGAACCACTAAATCATAAGGCTATAATTGGAAAAACACATTTTGATTTTTTTTTTAATTTTTTAATTAAAAAAAGGTTTTTTAAAACCCCTTATTTTTTGATTTTTTTTTTGTATTTTTAATTTTAATTTTTAGGATACGAGTTTAAAAGAAAGGTGCATATATGTTTTGTTTCTAAATATCATAATTTTACCTACGTTTCTGCGTATAATTGTTTAGCCTTTAAATGAGTTTTTATGCTTAAAGTGGTAATTGCACATATGTTTCTAATCTACATTATATTCGAAAATTTATAACAAAAAATATAAACATATACATGTAATCTCTAAATTTTTATACCAAAGTAAAAACTATAAATACAAAACACAAAATTTGATATCAAATCAATACAATTCAAATACAAATGTATATTGTTAAATATAGATGTGCAAGAGAGTTAAAAACATGCGTGCACTATTCAAAGAACATGCATGCATGCTTCGAGAACATATATGCACGGCTTCAAGAACATATATGCACGGCTTCGAGAACATTTGTGCACGACATCTAAAAGCACAAGTATTCCATTGATCATGTTCATCACACACCGTCATTCCTATGATTGGGTCATCCCCTGAAACAAATATATAAAATCAAAAAAAACTAATATAACCAGTTAAAAGTAAATTGTAAAACTAATTGATAATATAAGCCATAAACAAAAACACATATATGTGAAAATTATAGCCCATAAACCCCAGAGTTAAACCAAAAGTTTAAAATAAAACCCCACCCAAATCCATACATAAAACTTTCTAAATCATATCATATCATATGAAACTAATTTTTCTTTATAGAACTAACATAATGCATATAAGCATAATTAACATTTATTTTTACAAAAACTATATACAAATGTTCGTAAAAAAGTGTTTCGGGTGAGCCCGACAAGGCAAAAACATGTACCGGATATAATACTAAGGGTGTTGAGTTGCTTTTTTTCGGTTAATAGAGTTGTTACAATATTAATCAAACAATCAGGCCACTATAATGACAGAAATTGTGTGGCGTGCAAATTGCAAAAAGTAGTGGAATGAGCCATTCGTGTGTAAAAGTCACAAGGTGTCCCATTTAATTATTTACATATGGGAATCAAGATCATCAATTTTATATAATTAGTGCCAAACGAGTTATACTGATGGCAAGAAAAGTCCTACTCAAAGTATTAGATTGATACAAACAAATTATTAGATTGATACAAACAAACAAATTCGGCCGTTAGAATAAAAACCAATATATGTAACAAATTCTGCCATTAGAGTAAAAAGTCCTACTCAAAGTATTAGATTGATACAAACAAACAAATTTAATACTGTAACATCTTAAATATGATTTAGAAAAATTGATACAAACTTTACACACATTGATACATAAATTAACTAAGATAATGTACTCAACAAATTAGGACACTTTACAGATCTAAAAAAACCAATATATGTAGGCCCTTACACAATTTGGGGATGCAAAAACAATTTATGAACATGCTCGGATAGCTACGATAATCGTCGGATCTCGTGACATATTTGCTCGATCTAAAAGGATTCGTGATGTTTATTTTTATTTCGGATCTTGAGAGATAGGCGCCATATAGGTTTTTGGGTGGCAGTTTCTCGGTTTACAATGGTGAGAGAAAAGATGGGACTGGTTTATTGATTTGTGAAAAGGATAACCTAGATAAATCCTAAAATCGTGGGATGGTTTTTTGAAAATTAATTAACTAAAATTCCTTAAATGCCCCTAGTTCATTTACAACACTTTTTTTTAGCATTTTCTTTAATTACAAAAAGTCATTATGCATTCATACAATGTACATTATGCATTATTAGGAGTAAAAAAACTGGTTCTATAGGTTCTGTACAAAAAAGTGGTTCTGCAAAGAAACTGCCATATATATATATATATATATATATATATATATATATATATATATATAATATAAATATATAATATAAATATAATTAAATATATATATATATATATATATATATATGTATATCACTATTACGTATATACAATCATATACTAGAATATCCAAGTGCGACGCAAAACATTTCGCTTTGATTTACTTAACAATATTACAACGCTTTTAATAAAGTTTCTATTTTTATAAAGTTTGCCGAAAGTAAAGATAATATAACCCAAATTTATCACTCCACCTTAATTTAACTAACATTACGAACCCTTTGCTTGTTACAAACTATATTCAAAAGTATACGCAAGATTGACTTTCAAAAGTCAAACTTCGTAGTTGACTTTTTACCCAAAAATAACTCAAACTTGACTCGGCCGTAAAATCTTTGTTTTTAAGAGTTACAAGGCCTACCTTATATCAAAACGGACCTTAGAACATCCTTTATCATATTCAAAAGCCTAATTTAGATTTTAAAAATTTCTCGACATGCTATGGTCAAGTTAAACTTTCTGGTCAGCAAAAGTCAACACAAAGTCATACCAAAACTCAGTTTTACCAAAATCCAACCATTCTAACATGTTTAACTAGCCTAAAAACATGTACTAAAACCATCAAACGTATGTTGATACTTGAAATACTTTCAAACCCATTTCGCACTTGAATCAACTAGTTACAATTACATACATGTAATAACCATCTAATTAATCAACAAATAACATCAAGTAAACACACACAAAGCTAGAACAAGACTTGACTTTGCTTCCCCCTTGACCAAACCGTACAGACGAACCCCCAAAACCAAAATCAAACCTTTTCAAACCAAACCACTTTAATATAACAACAATCTAGCTACTAAAAACACTTCCTTATACACCAAATTAATAGAAATTGACCAAAAACTCAACTTCTTAAATACTCATTGCATGTGAGGTTTCTTTAGTGGGATTTGTAGAGGATTGAACAAGGATTAAAATGGTATAATCAGATTTTAAGTAACAAATTTTTGACAATGATTTGTGTGTGTGTGTGTTTGTATTTCGAACGGCAACAAGGAAGGAAGAGACAAGAAAATGATTTTTTTTTATAAAAGAGTGAAATGGAAGTATTAGGCCTCCTTTTATAGAAATAAACTTTGATATATTAGCAAAACTAGTCCCTCCATACTCCATCTCTTTTAAAATTAGTACCAGTCATCCTTTTTATAAATAACATTAGGCCATAAACTCGAGTCACACCACGTTTGTAAATATTTTAAATCCGTCCCACTAAATATAGTTTAAAACCTTTAATAAAACGTTAAACCTCATAAAACACGACCTTTAAACACGGTTTTTACAAAAACTCAGAGAAACGACGAAAAATACAAAATTAACTTATTTACGCTCTCGGAGCAACAAAATATATTTTTTGACTTTCTTAAATGCTAAAAAAAATAGAAACTAAATCACGGAATGAAATTTACCAATAAATAGAAATTCTAATCAACCACATATAGCATAATGACTATAATTATTTACGTAATTAAAAATAACTATCTTAAGCTAGAGATAAACGTTGACGTGAAACTCGGTTTGTTACATTCTCCCCACCTTTCGGGAGTGACATCCCGACACTCATCTCGTCTCATCCACTCTCTCCGCTTTGTCCTTACTTGTAAAGAGATGATGGTACTTCTTCTTAATCTGATCCTCACATTCCCAAGTAAATTCTGGACCTCTTTGCGAATTTCAACGAACTTTAACTATAGGTATCCGACTCTGCTTAAGTCGCTTAACCTCTTTATCAACAATCTCTACTGGTTCCTTAATCATATGCAACTTATCATCAAGTTGAATTTCTTCTATCGGAACTATAACATCACCTTCTGCTAAACACTTCTTAAGATTCGAAACATGAAAAGTACTATGAATCCCCTTCAGTTCTTCAGGTAACTCCAACGTATAAGCTACATGACCAACTCTAGCTAGAATCTTGAATGGCCCAATGTAATGTGGACTTAACTTTCCGCGCTTTCCAAAACGCACAGTGCCCTTCCATGGCGAAACCTTGAGCAATACCATATCACTGACTTCAAATTCCAATGGCTAAGACCTTATATCCGCGTAGCTTTTCTGGCGACTACGGGCAGTTAACAAACGGTTCTTAATCTGAATGATCTTCTCGGTCGTATCACAGATCAATTCTGGTTTGGTGAGTTGGCTATCCCCAACCTCACTCCAGCATACAGGTGATTTACATTTTCGTCCGTACAAAGCTTCATATGGTGCAGCCTTAATGCTCGCGTGATAACTATTTTTGTATGAGAACTCGACCAATGACAGATGGCGATCCCAACTACTTCCAAAGTGGATCACACAGGCACGCAACATATCTTCCAGCATTTGTATAGTCCTTTCGTTCTGGCTATCTGTTTGAGGGTGGTAAGCGGTACTCGTATTTAAATTCGTCCCCAGCGCTTCCTGAAGCGATCTCCAGAATCTCGACGTAAAGTGGCTATCTCGATCCGAAATGATCGAAACAGGAACACCATGCCTACACACTATTTCCTTCAAGTAAAGTCACATGAGCTTCTCCATGCTATCCTTTTTCTTCATTGGTAGGAAATGAGCTGATTTGGTCAGTCGGTCGACAATAACCCAAATCGTATCATACCCACTCGGCGTTCTTGGCAGTCCGCTCACAAAATCTATAGTGATCCTTTCCCACTTCCAAACTGGAATCTCAGGTTGTTGCAGCAACCCAAACGATTTCTGATGTTCAGCTTTAACCTTCGCACAAGTCAGACACTTACTAACGTACGTGGAAATATCAGCTTTCATATTCGGCCACCAGTACAACAACTTTAAATCTTGATACATCTTGTCTGATCCCAAATGGATAGAATACTTGGACTTATGCGACTCATGCATAACCAAATCCCTCAATCCACCGAATCGCGGCAACCAAACACGATTTCCGAAACACCGTGTTCCATCAGGGCGAAACTTGAATATTTGCTTAATCAATCTTCCTAATTTTTCTGCCTTCACATTCTTCCTTTTCATCGCTTCCTCTTGAGCTTCACGAATCTACTTAGGTAAATCATTGTGAACAGTCATCATCAAAGCTCGAACACATAATGGCTTATTCCTTTCCTTCCGACTTAAGGCGTCAGCCACAACATTCGCTTTTTCAGGATGATACCGAATTTCATAATCATAATCACTTAGCAACTCAATCCATCTCTGTTGTCTCAAGTTTAGCTCTTTCTGATTCAAAATATATTGTAGGCTCTTGTGATCGGTGAAAACCACACACTTCGTTCCATACAAATAATGTCTCCATAATCTAAGAGCGAAAACAATGGCTCCTAACTCCAAAACGTGAGTAGCGTAATTCTATTCATGGACTTTCAATTGTCGAGAAGCATATGCTATCACCTTCTCTCTTTGAATCAACACGGCTCCATAACCCTTAAGTGATGCATCGCAGTAAACTACGAAATCTTTGTTCCCTCGGGCAATGCTAAGATCGGTGCACTACACAACTTTTGCTTCAATGTCTAAAAGGCTTCCTCTTTATCTTTTCCCTACTCGTATTTCTTATCTTTCTTAATCAACTTATTCAGTGGCTTAGAAATCAAAGAAAAACCTTCAATAAACCTCCAGTAGTACCTAGCCAATCCAAGAAATTACCTCACCTCCGTTGGCGTCATTGGTGTAGCCCAATTCTTAATGGCTTCGATCTTGGCATGATCAACATGCACACCATTACGATCAATCATATGACCAAGAAATTGTACTGAATCTAACCAAAAATCACACTTTAAAAACTTGGCGTACAATCTTTCTTTCTTAAGCAGCTCCAAAATAATCTTTAAATGCTTTCCTTGCTCTTCTTCGTCCTTGGAATAAACCAAAATACCATCGATGAACACTATGACAAACTTATCAAGATATGGCTTACATACTCGGTTCATTAAGTCCATAAACACAGCAGGCGCATTAGTCAATCCAAACAGCATTACTTGGAACTCAAAGTGACCATACCGAGTTCTAAATGCAGTAATCAGAATGTCCTCTTCTTTAATGTGTAACTGGTGATATCCTGATCGTAGATCGATCTTAGAATACACGCTCGAACCTTGCAGTTGGTCAAATAAATCATCGATTCTCGGTAGAGGATAACGATTCTTGATAGTCAACTTGTTCAACTCTCGGTAATCTATACACATTCTAAAAGATCCATCTTTCTTCTTCACAAACAACACCGGTTGCTCACACTGTGTCTGGGTACTCGGACGAAATAAATCCTTTCTCTAGCAAGAGCTCTTACTGTTTTGTACCGACAAACTCTCTCATCTCTGACGGTTCCTATCTATACGGTGCAGTTTTGCAAAAGGGCAGCCCTGGGTTACTAGGCTCAATTCGAAACTCTACTTGCCTCGGCGGCGGTAGTTCTGGCAACTCCTCAGGAAACACCTCAAGAAAGTCACAAATTACAGGCACATCTTCCAATCGTTTCTCCTTCGATTTCTTCTCCGTCACGTGTGCCAAAAACATATGACACCTCGCCCGACGTACTTACGGGCTTTAATACAAGATATTACCTTTAGTCGAGATACACCTTTGTCACTTTTGACTATCAACATCTTGTTTCCGTACGGTATACGAATAACTTTCTCGCTACAAACGATAACGGCATCGTGCTTGACAAGCCAATCCATACTGATTATGACGTCAAACATACCAAGCTCAATCGGCATAAGATCGATTTCAAAAATATGGTTCACTAAGATCTAAGTGCAACCTTTCAAAACAGTGTTCGTACTAAATACCCTTCCATCAGCTAACACCACTTCATAACTAGCTCTTATTTTAACCGGATCGATATTAAGCGTGGAACTAAATCTAGTATCCACAAAACTCCTATCGGAACCCGAATCGAATAAAACAGAAGCATAGCGGTTATTGAGCAGAAACGTACCAGTAACCACATTCGGACCTTGCGGCTCAGCGTCCTTAATAGCATAAGCTCGGCTACGAACTTCTCCAACTTCCACTTGCTTAACCTTCCTTGGGCATCGGTTCTTAGTATGACCTTGCTCACCACAATCATAACAAGTCGGAATGGGCTGAGCATTAGCTCCCGTGGCAATATTCTTCTCCTTGCAGTACCTTTCCTTGTGCCCAACTTTTCCACACTTGTGACATTTGATCATACAGTGACCAACATGGCGAGTAAAACAACGTTCACACAAAGGAAGTGATCCAGAAGACACCTTTCCATCAGCAGGAGCAGTAGTCATAGCTCGCGCATTCCCTTGCTTTTGGTTATTCTGCAAAGTTTGGCATGAGTTGTCCCTATGATTGCTCTTACTACTACTATTCCTACTTTGAAAGCTCTCTCACTTTTGCTTCTTCTTCCAACAACCCAGCGGTAAATAACATAAGTTATTTATATAATAGTATAATAGTTATGTATCTTTACATACTATTCGGGAGATGTAATGGCACGGAGGACTTTCTTGGATGAAAAAAGAAAAGTAGTTATAGTTAAGGTTTCAACCTTGTTCTTTATAACTGTGGCTCTTGATCCCAATCTATAACACCCCAATTTTGACAAATATAGCAGCGGAAGCTAATCTGGGGTATTATTTCATAGTACAGCAGTCATAATCATAGAAAACGACTCATAAAGAGACGTTTTTGTAAAATTTAGTTACCATTCATTTATTCATCAGAGTTTTACAGGAAGAGAGGTCCCAACATCTAGAAACATAAAATTTGAATGATAACAGTTTTGCCATCTTCAAGTCCGTGCCACTCCGTGCCATAAATTGCTCAATTACCTGAGATAAACATGCTAAAAAGATCAACATAATGGTTGAGTGATATTCATAGGTTTATAATAAACAGTTTGAATACAAGTCATCATGAACAGTGGGTTACTTTGTTATACACCCATAATAGTAATAATTGCAATGAGTACAATTATTACAGAAAATGGTATTATTGCCCTAAGCTCATGTCATCGAGGCCTTGAGAAAATCAATAATCACAAGTAGTTGCCCCAACGGGTGCCTTTGCCAAACACCTGCATAGTGATTCAAATGAAGTGCGTATGGTTACCCCTATGAACGGGTACACCAATGAAGGAGTTCAGTCCCAAATATATCTATTCACATCGTTCGCGCTTACTCCGAAAAGTAATTAACAGTTCATGATAGTGGGGTCTTAATGGCAAAAGTAGGGACTTAGGCAATAATATTTTAGGATAAGATATAGTTGGAAAAACACTTGTATTCATGGTTTATAGCATGTATCCCCCTCGCGGGTTTATGAAACATTAGAAGATTTAAAATGCGAGGCTATGAACTCACCTTAACAGGGAAATCTGATTGATGGCAAAAGTATATCAATGAAATGCGTCCGTATAGTAGTACGATGTTATCTACCCGGGCGGGAAAGTTCAGTATAATTAAAAGTAAAACGGCTTCAACACGCAACCTGAGGTAATATGTCCAGTCTTAGTTTGATTGTTTATATTTCAAAACTTCATAAAGTTTTAATGTAGTATCATTTTGATTTATTTATTGTGGAAATATTGCATCACTGTTCGGGCTATCATAATTCAGAGGCCATGTAATATCGTTTGAGGAGCCAGGGCACTTTAAATCGTAAACCCAGCAAACTCGTCAAAACAAATACCCAAATGGAACCCCTCACATGAAATTCTCTAGTAACGCGATACGTTATAGTTTTAAGTTTCTTCAAAAGCTAGTCGATGATAAATTACGTTAAATATATAACGTAATTGTTTAATAATGCGTCGATCGATGATTAATAATGATAAATGTGTCGGGTTTTAACAAAATCGAGTCTTATAATATTTATATATATTTTTATAATTTGTATAAAAATATTATGTTTTATATTTTTAAGAATACAAAAATGGCAATATATACCCTTGGTTTATAAACTTTTACAAGTTTAGTCCTTTATATAATAAGTATATATAAATTAAACTTTTAACTTTAGAACTTGGCAAAACAGCCCCTTGTAGTTATAACTTTTAGGAAAATAACATTTTCAGCCCCTCTAGTTATAAATTTCAAAAAGTTACGATATATACCCCTATGTATGAAAACATCTGCAAATCAAGTCCAAAGTTCATAATTTTGATATTTTTGAAATCCAAAAGAGTTTTGCAGCTTATGGCTTATTAGAATAAGCTAAAATAAGTAGAGTTTATGAGCTTATAGCTTATGAAAAGGGCTTGTGAACTAGAAAATCCAAAACGGGTGCGTTTGGTTTAGGAAAACCAAAAATGCATGGGTTTTGGTTCAAGGGATCAAACAAGAGTTTATATAGGATCTAACAAGGATAATAAAAGTTCCAAAACAGATCATGAGCTTATTGAACAAGGTGAGGACTTACAACTTAGAAAACAGGTTGAATTAGGGATTTTGGGTTTGAACGACTGAAAATAACTTCAAGACCTTCCTTCTATTGATTCTTGGCTTCTAAGGTCTGAGTTCTTTCTTCCTTGATCTCCTTTGATCTTGTTTAAGACTCCATTTGTGTGTTTGATAAATTTTGAGGTGTGTTTGAATGGGGTGGGAGTTTCGGCTATTTATAGGGTCATATGACCCTTAGTGCCCAAGTTAACTTGGTGTAGGGATCAAGTGTTGTAGGGGGTGACTAATGAAGGCTAGATGGTGAGTCTTGAGAGCTAGGAAAGTAGCATGAGGAGGTGTAAGGGTGTGGAGGGGGTTCGGTTTATAAAGGGGTGACAAGGGGGTGTTTGGAGTGTAATTGGTGGTAGTAG
This sequence comes from Tanacetum coccineum, assembly GCA_026074375.1. Lineage (NCBI taxonomy): Eukaryota > Viridiplantae > Streptophyta > Magnoliopsida > Asterales > Asteraceae > Tanacetum > Tanacetum coccineum. Next base: position 335 of record BQNB010085966.1, on the reverse strand, counting down.
CTTACAAGGAGGTAATGGAGGTGGTTGCTAGGCTGCTTGGTGACATGGTGGTGAGGTCATGGTGGTGCTTGAGGTGCTTGGTTGCTTAAAAATGGGTCAAAATAAATCTAAAGGTGTCGGGTTAGTTTTTGGTTTCGGGTTAGGATTTTTACGGTTAAATTCGAGTTAAGGTTAGGGTTTGGGTTTAGGGTTTAGGATTAAGTTTTAGGAATTAGTTTTAAGGTTTAGGATTTAGTTTTAGGTTTAAAGTAAAATTAGGGTTTTAGGGTTTCGTTTAGGGTTTAAGGTTTTAGATTAGGGTTTTAAGATGACTTAGGGTTTAGGTTTAGGGTTTA
>BQNB010085965.1:0-25362 GCA_026074375.1 Tanacetum coccineum | reverse complement strand
ACAATGTATTTTTGGTACGTTTTTAGTCATTTAAGTCCGTTTTTAATGGAGAATGGTATGTGTAATTAAGCACATACCAATGACGTCGTGGATTTTAGGGTTAACCCTCCTTTGATGTTGGACTGAAGGTTCCTAATCATCTTCTAAAAGGATTTTGTGAGAGCAAAACTCTGGATCTATACCTCGGATATCAGAAAGTTTCCAAGCAATTGCTTGTTTTCGATTTTTAAGAACGTTAATGAGTGAGGTCTTTTCATCTTGGCTCAAATCTTTTGAAATTATGACTGGAAGCTTGTTATTTTCCTCTAAAAACACATACTCGAGATGCGGAGGTAACTCTTTAAGTTCGACTTCGGGAATTTCATCTTTTGGTTCATGAATGGTAGCATTTTCGAGTGAAGACTTCTGTGGTTCAATAACTTTAAGATCTTTTTGAATTCCGGGTGAGTAATCTCCTTGGTTTGGGTGAGGTAATGGATCATTGTTGAGAAGTGCCTCGAGAATGAGAATGTCACCCTCGGGATCATAGTACGTAGCATTAATTTCCGTTGAAATTTGCTCGTCATCGATAGCTATGAAAGCATCGGCTTCTTCGAAGAGTAGAAAATCACTTTCATCAAAAGGAGTAAGTGTTGGGGAAGAATTTGAAACAATCGGGTCGTATCCGGGAGACGGATTGCCATATGCAACTAAGTCAGAAAATTCTAAGACTTCTTGTGAGTATTCTTCACATGTGACATCAATGAGATCGAATTTCTTCAATGATTCGAGATTGTTGTATGAAATAGAAGGCATATCACCACATTTAAGGGTCAAAGATTGATCATCATTTCCTTCAAGAATTATTCTCCTTCATATACGTCGATTAAAGCATGAGCTGTCCTAAGAAAAGGTCTCCCGAGTATCAACGGTACTCGAGGATCGGCTATGAAATCAAGAACAACAAAATCGGCCGGAAAGTAGAACTTTCCTACCTTAACAAAAACATTTTCGGCTACACCGGTTGGTTTGGAAATTGTACGGTCGGCTAATTCTAATTAAAAAGAAATCGGATGTTCACAAAACAGAAGAAAACCATGTTGTGTCAAAACCAGTCACTTTACAGACTTCACCTACCAAACAAACAGGGGCAAATCAGAACACACATGTCATTAGACTAGGAATGTACAGTGTTGTCACAACACAAGAATCACAAACAAACAAGACTAAGAGTGCTTTATCTTCTACAGGAATGAATGCTACATCTAGAGTTATAAGTCCAATGAGTAGAGATTCACATGTTGCGCACAGTGTCTTAGATAACTCTAAGAAAGCAGCAAAGAATGTAGCAGTTTATGTTAGGAAAAATAAGCAAACAGACAATACATCTGCAAATATTATTCCGAACAAGGAAAATGTAATTGATGTTGATGTTGCAAACGCTTCTAAAGTGAAAACTTTGTTATGTGTTTCTTGTAAGAAAAATGTGTTTATTCCTTGTCATGATAAATGTGTTGCAAAGCATAAATTGAATGTGCGTTCGAATGTTCGTAGAACCTTCTCAACTAATTCTAGACCACCAAAATCTTCAGAAACTACTTTTGTAGCTCCTAAGACTAGGTTTTATGAGAAAAAAGACACAATCTAAGACTCTAGATACTACTTTTGTAGTTTTCAAATCTAAGATTGATGTAGAAAGTGCATCAAAAGCTAAGGATAAGGTTTCTAGTGCGTTTAGGATAAAGCAAAGAAAGTTGCGAGATAAACCGTTAAACACATTCATAAAGAACAAGATTCGAACAAGTAGAATTTGGCAAAAGTGGTTTGAATCACAACCAAATGTTATTTGGACTCTTGTCAGCATAAAACTGAATGTTCATAATACTCGTTCATCTTAGAAACCATTAGTTTCAGTTACAAAATGGGTAGTCAAATTGCCCAGTTGTCCATGTGTTGTCTTTTCTTGTGTTGCAGGTGGTTCAGATCATTCTGTGGGTTGTTGACAGCGGTTGTTCAAAGCATATGACGGGTGATACTATTGAGAATTCATACGGCACCGTTCCTTGAAAATGATAATTTTGCAGCAATCACAGGCTATGGCGATTATATACATGGCAATATCACTATTTGTCATGTATATTATGTTGAAGGTCTTGGACATAACCTCTTTCAGCGTTAGGAATCAATTTTGTATAGGAGAATTTAAAAGTGAGCTTGGTTTCCAATACATGTTACTACGAAAATCTGCAAGGAGATGATTTTGCTCACAGGTGGAATGGATTCAATATTGTATACTAATCCTCCATTTTTGACATGCGGCTTCTCACTCGTTTGTCTCATGTCCACTGCAACTTCAACAAAGTCATAGGTTATGTCACCGAAGACTGCACATCTTTTAATTTTGGTACCATAAACGATCTTTACCAACTGACTGGTTTATGGTCTGTTTACTTTGGAAATGATAATTTTGCAGCAATCACAGGCAATGGCGATTATATACATGGCAATATCACTATTTGTCATGTATATTATGTTGAAGGTCTTGGACATAACCTCTTTAGCGTTAGACAATTTTGTGATGGAGATTTAGAAGTGGCTTTTCATTCCAATACATGTTACATACAAAATCTGCAAGGAGATGATTTGCTCTAGATATACATGGGTTTATTTTCTTCGCTCGAAAGATGAAACTCCAGAGATCATCAAGAAATTCATTGCTCAAGCTCAATTGAATTACAAAGCAAAAGTTTGTAAGATTCGTACTGACAATGGTACTGAATTCAAAAACACATCTCTTAAAGCTCATTATGAAAAGTTAGGCATCATGCAACAATTTTCAATCGCTCGAACACCTCAGCAAAATGGAGTAGTTGAAAGACGTAATCGTACTCTTGTTGAGGCTGCTCGCACAATGCTTATCTTTTCTCGGTTACCTGAATTTCTTTGGGCTGAAGCAGTGGCTACAACTTGTTTTACTCAAAATCGGTCAAACATCCATACACGATACAACAAAACACCTTATGAGCTATTACGCGGTCGAAAACCGAATATTGCATATTTTCATGTGTTTGGCTCATTGTGTTATCCAACAAATGACCGAGATGATCTTGGAAAAATGAAACCAAAAGCAGACATTGGGGTGTTTATTGGTTATTCGGAAACATCAACAGGCTTTCGAATTTATAACCGACGGACCAAAATGATAATGGAGACTATTCATGTCAAGTTTGACGAGCTCACAGCTATGGCTTCTGAACACGACTGTTTAGAACCCGAACTTCAACGATTCAACAATCATAATTCATCAGCAGAACCAATGAATACTCCATCCAAAGAAGATTTGGATAATTTGTTCGGTCCGATGTTTGAAGAATATTTTGAGAAGACATCTTCTGATACAACCATCAATTCCGCTGCACAACCGACTCAAGTTCATGAAGATTCATCTTCCACATCTTCAATCTTTGTTGACGCACATGAGGCTCCTCCTGTTGTCACTACATCTGACGAACAAACTTCTCCAATCTCTTTGACCGAGGCTGATGAATTTAATCAAGAAGATTCTGCTGATTTTGATGGTAATGCACAGTTTGTTCCATTATCATCCTCTAGTTCTGAGGAAAATTGAGTCCATTACAAACGGCTCTAGAACCATCAAATGTGCAGAATTTCCATCAAGTACAACCCTCAACTCACATTTGGACAAAAGATCATCCTCTAGACCAAGTTATTGGTGACCCATCCAAACCTGTCATGACTCGTCAACGGTTACATACAGATTCTGAAGTATGCATGTATGCATTAACCGTTAGTACTATTAAACCAAAGAATATCAAAGAAGCAATGGCAGACCATAGTTGGATTGAGTCTATGCAAGATGAGTTGAATCAATTTGAGTTCAAGTTTGGGAACTCGTTCCATGACCAGAAGGAAATAGTATTATTGCTCTCAAATTGGAAGAATAAGTGTGATGCTAAAAATTTTGTGGTTCGAAACAAAACTCGTCTTGTGGCTAAAGGATATAAACAGGAAGAAGGCATTGATTTTGAAGAGTTATTTGCTCCCGTTGATTATCTTGAGGCTGTTCGGATGTTTATTGCTTATGCTGCTCATAAGAATATCACTATCTTTAAAATGGATGTCAAAATGACTTTTCTCAATGGTCCTTTAAAAGAAGAAGTCTATGTCAGCCAACCTGAAGGGTTTATTGATCAAGAATTTCCAGATCACGTCTATAGGTTAAAAAAAGCTCTATACAGTCTTAAACAAGCACCTCGTGCATGGTATGACAAATTGTCTTCTTTTCTAATTAAACATGGGTTCACTAAAGGTATTTTTGACCCGACTTTGTTCATACGACGTCACGGGGGAGACATATTACTTGTTCAAGTATATGTTGATGACATTATTTTTTGATCTACAAATCTAGATTTTTCAAAACATTTTGTAAATCTAATGAAAAATAATTTTGAAATATCGATGATGGGTGAACTAAAGTTCTTTCATGGAATTCAAGTTCATCAATCTCCCCGTGGCATATTCATAAGTCAGTCATAATATGCAATTGAATTGTTAAAGAAACATGGTCTGGATGAGTGTGTCTCCATAAGTACACCTATGGCAACTGAGAGGATGGATGCTGATTTACAAGGCACTCTTACTGATCAAACGACTTATCGTCGTATGATAGGAGGGCTTATGTACCTAATAGCCAGTCGACCAGACATTGCTTTTGCTACTTTTGTATTTGCTCGTTATCAAGCACGTCCTACGGTCAAACACCTCAAAGAGGTAAAACAGATCTTTCGGTACCTAAGACAGTCCTATAACATGAGCCTATGGTATCCAAAGGATTCAGGATTTGAACTAATTGCCTATTCAGATGCGGACCATGTAGGATGTAAAGATGATTATAAAAGCACATCAGGAGGATTGCAATTTTTAGGTGGAAAGCTCATGAGTTGGAGTTCAAAGAAACTAGATTGTACAACGATGTCTACTGCTGAGGCTGAATATGTTTCCATGTCTGCATGCTGTGCACAAGTAATCTGGATGCGTACACGACTCTTGGACTATGGATACAAATACAATTGGATTCCGATATACTGTAATTCCAAGAGTGCCATTGCAATTTCATGCAATTCGATCCTACATTCTAAGACTAAGCACATTAACATCCGGTATCATTATATTAAAGAACATGTTGAGAAGGGTACTGTGGAAATTTACTTTGTCGGGACAGAATACCAACTTGCGAATCTATTTACTAAGGCGCTTCCAAAAGAACGCTTTGAGTATCTAGTTCATCGCATTGGTATGAGATGTATGACTCCAACTCAGTTGGAATGCCTGACAAAGTTATCTTCTTGAAAAGTTCATACATCAAAAACATGTAAATAAATTTTTCAAAAACAAAAGAAAAAATTTGACATATTTTTATAAAAAAAAACAAAACAAAATATAATTTAATAAGATCACATGATTAGATTCATGATTCCAAGTTTTTATAAAAAGCTTTCAAATTAAAAATACGGAATCATGATCTAAGTGGGAGTTCTTAAAATTTTCCATTCACAAACGTCATTTTGGGAATAAAATAAAAACAATAATCTCTCATAAAGACTGAATTTGAAAAACGTTACAGTTTCAAAACGGAGTTTTTATTTAAGCATTTTCATTTTCGGACTAAGTACTTTACATGATTTCATTTCAAGGGGGAGTTTTTTGACAAAAAATCATTATTCAAGGGGGAGTTTGTGAAAAATTGAAAAACAAATCGAAAATGATAATCACAAGGGCTAAATGTGTCAATTTTCAAAAAAAATTTGGTGGCTATAAAAGGAGGAAATTTTTTTCATTTTTTTTCTAATTACCGAATCCTTTGATCGAGTTTGAGAAGAAAATCAACGCAAGTCTTTTTGAGCTCATTACAACGATTTCTACCACTTTTCTTTCTCAAACGTAAGTGGGTGAGAATAATCAAATTGTTAATTGATGATTATGTATTATCGAGTTTAAACTCGATAATATTGAAGATTACCGAGTTTATGTGTCATCGAGTTTTTGTCAATAATTACACATCAAGGTTGATAATATGTATAGGTTCAGTAAAAATACATGATGAATAGCCTATACATGATTAACCATTAGTCTAAATTGAAATTCGGATGTGTATGAGGTTTACCGAGTTTGATGTTTATCGAGTTTAATTGACTTTAGGTGGTAATTCAAGAATGATAATATAAAGGATTGAATTTGGATTGAGTTTGATTTTTCATATGTAAAAAAGAATCAGTGTTTGTGAAACTCAGTAATAGTCAAAAAATAAAACTCGGAAAGGTCAAAAAGTCAAAATTCAGTAATACTAAAAAGTCAAAATTCAGTGAAAGTACGTTTGTGGAAACGTGAAGGTGTTTTGAGAAAGAAATAATGTTGATGATTCATGCTTATGATGTTTAATGCTTAAATGTCTGTGGAATAACAAGATCAGTTTCTCAAGCGTGGTGAATAATTTTGAAAAAGAAATCAAGTTTTTATGAATTCTGAGCTATGGGTCATATATATCTATTCGTAATTGTTTAAGTGGACTAAGTCATGTCCGGTTTAGGCCGTTTTCTGCAATGAACAGAATGAGGAGTGAGTGACTTAGTGTCCATTCAATTATTGAATTAGATATGTTTGTCTTCATTGTTTAGGATTCATGACAAAAAGTGAAAGAAAAAGTTTTTATGACTTGAATCTGTTAATCCAAATCTCAATTGTTTAAGTGGACTAAGTCATGTCCGGCTTCGGCCGTTTTCTGCAATGAACAGAATGAGGAGAGAGTGACTTAGTGTCCATTCAGTTGAGGGTTTGAGATTACCTGATTCTATGTTATCATTATAAAGAAAGTTTTTGTCAAAAGATTTCTGGAAAAAGTTCTCAAAATCTGTTATTGTGTCAAAATGATACTCTTTCACAAAACAATTTTAAGAAGTTGAATGATTTCTCTTTAATTTTTCATAAAAGAGTCTTGATTAAAATCAAAAGAGAAATCTTCATCATTCTTGAAAGAGTATCATGTCACAAAGAATTTCTGGTGAGGATATTCTAAAAACAGAAAGAGAGAGCTAAATCCATACGCGAAAAAGCAAATCAAAAGTGTGTTCGAAAAAGAATTGCCAGAACACACAAAAATGGTAAATCAAAAGAATAAAGCGTATGGCATGTGCTAGAAAAAGCAAGAACGAGCACATGGGAAAGAAACTGATCAAAAATATGTTCAAAAAGAATTGCCAGAACATATAAAACAGACAGAGTGGAAAAAGACAAAAATGTCAAATGAATTGTTTGTTATCTAACATCTCAATTGTATTCATTCAGTAATCATCATGGCACAACAACAACATGCAGCTGATGTTCATCCAGATGAACTGTGCCCTCCAAACAAAAGATATGATCTTATGGATGCTAACAAGAAAGTTGATCTCGAGCATGTGCAATGCCCACCGGAAAGCAAAATTCTGACGAATATCATCAAGAATCATCCATTACGATTCAGCATTGCAGCTTCTTCATCCGTACCATGGATTTATATGGCACAGTTCTGGCATACTTTGAAGGAAGACGGATCAAAGTATAGGCTCAAGTTTATGCTGGACAAGAAAGAACTTACTCTTACACTGGATGACTTCAGAACAATCTTTCATCTTCCACAAGCAACTGACAACAATCATAATTCATTCGTGCCACCACCATCATTTTCTGACATGGTTCCATTCTACAAACAAGTATTGGGATTTACAATGGAGCTGAAGACATCATCAAGTTTCAAGACAACTGGTCTTCTGCAGCCATGGCAAACGTTATGCAAGATATTCTCCAAATGCTTGACAACACGTGTCACTGGATGGGATCAACCGCCGTTGCAGATAATGCAAATGATGTATTGCTTTGTCAATAACATTCATGTGGATTATGCAGAGTTACTATGGGAAGGACTTTACTATTCGCTTCATCATCCAACATCTTCGATTCCATATCCAAGATTTACAAAGATCATTGTCAGTCATTACATGACTATCTTTCCTGACATCTCAAGACGTGCTCGAGACAAGTATCACAACTTGCAAGATGATGATATCATGAAGAATATTTTTAATTCAGGAAGACACAAAGACAAAGTTGGAATGCAGATACCAGCTTGGATGATCACTGAAGAAATGAAGCACACGGAGCATTATCGGATGTATGCGGAGGTGTTTGGGATAGATGTTCCTCTGACTCAGTCACAGCCGACTGAGTCTACCCAAGGAACGCATAGGACACCTAGCGCCCCTAGGTCACCTAACCCTAATAAGGAAGCAGCAGAGTCAAGTGCTCCAAGACGATCAACTGTGATTCGTCTTCGTATCCCTGAAAGGAGATCCACACGTCTTACACCACCAGCTCCAGTGCCAAATGTTGACAAAGCAGATGAGATGATTTTACAAGATACATTACAAGTTAGTCTTGCTGAGCATAAAAGTCGTTGAAACACAAAGTCCAAGAAGAAGCAGAAGTAGGAGAAAATTGTAGAATGGTTAACGAGCTCTTGGCATCCATGGGAATTGTAAAGATGGTAGAACGGAACAGAGATGTTATTGATGATAGTTCAATCCCTAGGAATGATGATCAAAATATTCTCGACACAAGGTTAGAGCCCAAGAGTGATAGACATAAGGACTGGCTAGTCCAGGAGCAAACGGCTCTTGGTAAAGACTTCTCAAATCCGTTCTATGGTTGACAACTTGCAAATAAGTTGTATGGTTTTCAACTCACCATATCTGTTTAAGTGAAGAGTTGGCTAGCCCACAAGTTTATGGTTTGTGGTAAAGGCTGTGGAAAAACCATAACTAGTCCATAAGATTATGGCTTATGGTAAAGACAAATTATAAATCCATATTAGATGGTTGACACTTTACCAAAAAGTGGATGGTATATCAACTCACCAAGTTTCATGTACAAAGAGTTGACATGGTTATCAATCCACCATGGAATTTACCTTTTCTAGGTGCCAAAGGATTGACTAGCCCTGAGCAAACGGCTACAGGTAAAGGCATATCAAATCCGTTTATGGCTGTAATGGTTTGCCAAAAACCATATGGTATTCAACTCACCAATGTTTAATGTACTGAGAGTTGAAATGGTTTTCAGTCAACCATGGACATGCACCTTTCTGGTGGCCAAAGGACTGACTACTCCAGAGTGAATGGCTAACTGGTAAAGAGACATCAAATCCATTTAAAAATTTTCAATGATTCACCTCTCACAGGAGTTAACACACCTGGAAGTGATGAGAATAGACTAAAACTATATGATTTGATGTACATATTGTCAATGGTGCTGATATGATGGATTGCTGAAGAAATTTGAAGAATAGTTGCTGTCAAGATTAAAAAGAGATGATTTGAAGTATTGCAGATCAAGAATAACTTGAAGAAGTCTATTTACAACATCCTCAGAAAGCTTAAAGTATTTAAAGTAAAGATCAAGAATGTATTGAAGGAACTTGAAGTTCACAAGTGAAGATCAAGTTAGGGGAGGATTGTTGGGAAATAGATTGTAACAGACTTAATACTGGTAGTATAACAGTTAAGTCTGGTAGTAATAGTTAGTTCTGGCAGTACTAAGTTAATACTGGCAGTACTAAGTTAAGTCTGGCAGTACTAAAGTTAGTACTGGTAGAGTAGCAGTACTAGAGTTAGTACTGGTAATAGTTAGTTAAGTCTGTTCATAGTTAAGTCTGTTTATGTAACAGAATAGTAATAGTTATCTTAGAGATATCTTAGGAGATATCTTAGGAAAGGATATGTATTATCCTTTGACACGATTGTAAGCCCATTAGGGTTTCCTTGGTGTATAAAAGGAACCCTAAGGCACAATGTTATGTACGTGATTGAAATATCAATAGAAGCATAGAGCTTAATAGCAATTTAGTATTATTGTTTCTTCTTAATTCTTGTGTTAAGATTCCGCATTAACACTTGATATTCATAGTCATCTAAAGGACTATAAGTCGTGTAAGGCTCATTTAGATCCTGTTAATAAGGACCTACAAGGACTTTATATTCTTAAAGGGGTGTTTGGGTTAAGATTTAAAATGGTTCAAATAAGGTTTAAATCTTTTTTTAGTTTGCTAGATAGTTTCATAAGCTCAAATAAGGTCTGAGTGTTAGCTTTTATAGGCTTAAATTCAGTTTTGTTGAAGTTTTAAGGGTTGTTTATCAAATAGTCAAGTCTGAAGGTTCTAAAGCTGTCAAAACAGCTTATTTGTTAAGCTTTTCAAAATTTTACTAGAATAGTGGTTTTTATGAGTTTAATAAAGTTTATATGCATCAAGGTTCATCTGTCTTAAGTTTTGGTTTGGAGTTTTATAGTCTAGTTGCATAAAAAGTCAAAAAGAAATCAGTCATGTATGCAATCTTTCTCATTTTGAGTTTTTGGCTTATTTAGTGGTTTTATTAGCTTTAGTTTAGATTGAATCAGCTTATTAGGTCATTGTCTTAATCTGTTTTAAGTTTCTAAGTTGTTAAGTTAGCTTTTGAATCTTGCTTTTTAGCTTAAAGTTGTCAAAATACTTTTGAAAAAGCCAAAAAAAAGTAGTGCAGTCTGTCATTTCATAATTCATTTTCTAGCTTAAATTCCTAGAATAATTAGCTTAAATTTAGTTTTTTCATATTGGTTGAGTCTCAAACTTGATCTGTTTGTGCCTTTTAGCTTTTTCTTGTGCTTATTAGTATAAAATCCTAGCTAAAAAGTTTGGTAAAAGTCTTAAAAACTGTTTTGAATGTCTGTTGTCTTAAGAGCTTTTCAGTGCTTTTTAGCTTACTTGATTTGCTTATTTTGAGTCTTATGTGCTTTTCAGGTTTAAGAGAAGATTTGCTTTAGTTTATTTGACTTTTCTCTTGCTTATTGTTAATAAAAAAGCCAAAACAGTGTCTTAATCGCTTAGGGAGTCTTAAGCTTAAATGTCACTTTCAAATAGTTTTTTTTAGCTTATTTCATTAGAAGCTTTGCTTGATTCTAGTTAATTTGTGCTCTTTGAGTATGAGTTTTCATCTGTTTTCTCTTGTTAGCTTATTAATAGTGCTTATTAAGACCTTATACTTAGTTTGAAAGAAGTGAATGAGTCCTTTTAAGTCTGTCTTAAGCTTGTTGTCTTTTTGCCTTTTGATGAATTTTAGCTTATTCTGTTAGCTCATTTTTAGTACTTAGTGCTTATTAGGTATTAGATTTAAGTATGTTTTTGCTTATTTGCTTTTTCCTTTAGCTTATTAATTCCAAAAAGCCAAACCAGTTTTGCTCATAAGTCATAAGTTAGATTTCTTTTAAACTGTCATTTTTTCTTAGCTTATTTTTGGCTTATCTATTAAGTTTTAGTAATAAGTCCGTTATTAAATAAGCTTATTTTTACTTAAAGTTTAGCTGTTTTCAAAAAGAAAAAAAAATATTTTAGCAAAAAGGTAAGGTCCAGGACTCGAACCTGCGACCTTGCATTCACACACACACACTTACCAGCGCGCCCTTGGGACTTTTCCATTAGATGTTTGTTTCCTTTTATTCATAACCAAGTTTCCAGTTTTGCTTATACGAGCTTATTTGCTTATTTTCAGCTTATTTCTTCAGCCAAATTTCCAGTTTGCATTTTTCTTAGATTCTACATAGTTTAAAGTAATTTTCTTAATTTTTCTAGAATTTTAATAATTAGTTTGCTATTTTAATATTTTATTTAGATTAAATCTGTTTTAATTAATAAAAAATTAAATAAAAATCAAAAAAATATAATTTCTTTTTCAAAAATTATCTTAATACATTTAGGATTCTTAAATTTGCATTTTAAGTTTTTAGAGTTTATTATGCTTTACTTTTGCTTGCCTGTTAGTCGTTAAGTTCCTGTTACGTGTTTAATTGTCGTTTAAATTTATTTGTGCCTTTAATTCTAGCTTAGCGTGCCTTATATTTGCTTTCCCTTTGCGTTTTTAGGTTTAGAATCCAAAATTGATAATATTTGATATTCGATCATTAAACAAAATACCTTCGTTGTTTTCAAATTCACCTCTTGTCTGGATACGACATCCGGGAGATAAAATATTATTTGTCCTCAAGAAATTTTCTTATCAAACGGGATACTGAAGGTTCCATGATCATTCATACGAATCCTTAACAATAAAGTGTAGGATCAAGATGCATAAAGTTAAGAACTTTATTGATGATTGAAAGAAATTAAGAGTTGCTACAAACTCTAAAAAAATGTCTTACCTAATTTTGACTAAACTAGGAGTATTTATACTAAAAGGATTGGCCTTGGAGGCCTTTGTGGGCTTTTTGTATCTTGGCCCGTTTACATAATATTACATGCTTAAACGAGCTAGACTTTTATCTTGTATCTTCGAGTGACCGAAGCTTCTTTGTTCGGATCCATTTAAGTGATCCTAACAATTCTACCACTAGATGAGGTCATGAGGAGTTGTTTGAAGCTCACTCGTGCTTGTCTCCTCTAGGCTAAAGTTGTTGATTAGGGTACTTTCACTTGTTGTGCTTTGAGGTAATTCAATCTTTTAATTCCTTGATTGATCTTTAGAACTGATGTGATGACTTGATCTTGTTCTTTGACTTGTTTAAGCTTTCTTTTTGAATTACTTTTGATCTTCTTTCACTATTGACTTTGCCATATGCTGGATCTTTAGTTCACATGCTCATATCTGTTGGAATTCTAGGACAAGCTTTTGCATGATGTATTCTTTTCTAATCTCCATAACGTTTAGCATTTGAAGAAGAATGATTTTTTCAGAGATTGCGCGGAAGTTTGTATGTAAAAACTTTCTTGATTTCTTCAGATTGTGTAAGTTAAGGGATTATAGGCATGTCTTGCATCGGAATTACTTTGAGTCGTCATTCGCTATGATAGAACAATTTAGACACCAACAAAAATATTTTGTTATGTAAAATTCACTTAATGTGTTCTAGAAAAGTCATTTTGTGAACACTACATAGGTTTTATATTTTTGAAGGGATCAAGTAATTTAAAGGAACAAGTTATAGACGATTACTCAATCTGGATCGGCTTACGTTAACCTCTGATTCCCGTGAGGATCAATGATTCTACAGTATGAATTACTGCACCTGTGATCAGCAGAGAATCATAAAAGAACCTTATATTGACAGGTTTTCGGCACGTGAAAGCTAGTTCACTCTAATACCTATGTATCAGATTACCTAATGTTCGCGTTCTCTAGACCAGATGTTTCCGAAAGATAACACTAACTATAAGTATTTCTAATACTAGAATGGTTAAGAGTGAGTAGTACAGTTACTATCTGCTGACTATACGTATATAATTCCTTGTTTCCAGCGTTTTACTTCTTAATGCAATTAAGGTACCGTAGAAGGCCTGGTGGCAAAAATGATTTGAAAATTCGATGTGCTTGTTAAAATTTGTTTGGTGGCACAAAAACGAAAGTTTAAATCAGAATGCTTCTGATGATGTTTGAAATAATATCCCGAAAGATATGAGAGTGCCTTGGGAAATCCAAACTTTACAAGTTCATTTATGGAAAATCCACTTTCTCTAGTGGGCGCAGTCCGAAGACCAGGCATTATGAGCATTCATACGGAATACCCTGGTGGTACAACATCTCTTTTCTCAGGCATTCCTTAAGTATCTCTTTTCACTAGAACATGAAAACAAAAAGATTCTTTGTTCATTTATCAAGGATACGTGTAGTATAACACAAATTTTGGTACCTGACATTTTTGATCATTTATCACTTAGCTCCCCCGGCACTGTATGCGTCGATAATCGAAAGATGTTTTAGGCACATGCCATGGATAGGATCTGAGACATTTTAGAATCATCGAATCATTATTATTCCGTTTTACATTTTAAGTCACATTTTTCTCCCCGATCAAAAGTATGAAACTGGTGTGTGGTTTTGTCTAGATTGGACTTCTTAAAATGTATTCAATCTCCCCTCAAAGTATGATGGTGAGGTGAATTAGCACAAATATTCAAGTGAGCAATTGAAACAAGTCTTTAGAATACCCAAACAGGAAGGATACTGCAATCTGACTGGAATTTGGAAGCGGTTGGTCATGTCAATTTTCAAGCTAATGTAACAGCACAGGACGTCTTTTGACCTGCAACAACTTTTAGAATACTGATTCTCCCCCCTCAAACAATGACGTGTCAATGTTTGATTTGGTTAACCGACTTGTTTGATTATAAAACAAGTTGTTTTGAGAAAAATGGTTCGGGGCTTAGACAACTTCTTGTCTGTAAAGAAATAATGCACTGAAACGTACACTAGATCTCTGGGATAAGACCGGGTTACAGTCTGAAATAACTGCAAGCCATACGACACTAAGGGATTTTTTTAATATACACAAATATACACTGTGAAACACTTGGTTACTCGGAGACAGACTCATCCTGTAGTTCCTTCAGAGTCTCTGCTGACATTTGTTTAAACTCAAGGCAGTGGGAGGTAGAGTTGCGAAGCGCTTCTCTCGTAATGCCTTCGTAAATATGTCAGCCAGTTGGTTATTTGTATCTCCACGAAATACAACTCAACAACTTTCCTTTCAACCTGTCTTTGATTAAAGTGTTGACGAATATCAATGTGTTGGAACGCGGATGTGTTGAACACTATTACAGCATAGAGCGATTGCACTTTGATTGTCACAATACATCGGAATTTTGTTGAACGCAAATCCATAGTCACGTAGTTGAGAGCGCATCCAGAGGATTTGAGCACAACATCCTGATAGGGCAATGTATTCAGCTTCTCGTAGTGGAGATTGGCAGTACTTTTCTGCTTTTTGGAATGACCAGCTAACAAGACGATGTAAAGAAATTGAGCTGAACAGAAGTATTCTCCCGTGTGTCATGTCATCCTTGCATTAGTCAGCATCTGCAAAAGCGTTTAGTTCAAAGCCGGAGTCCTTTCGGATACACAGACCCATGTGGATATGGTTCCCTTTAAGGTATCGAAAGATTCCGCTTTTTAGCAGTAAGGTGCTTTTCAGGAGGCTTAGCCAGGTATACGTGCACACATACAACAAACAAATACTATGTCTAGCGTCTAGAGGCACTAAGATGTACATAAGGAAGACAACATTACACGAAATTCGTTGTGTAGGATCAATTTTGCTTTCCTCCCTTATCTTCATCAAGGTCGGGAGCTCCGCCATTGGTGTGTCCAATGGGTGTGCATGAGTCAAACCAAAATTTTTCAAGATTTCCTGGCATATTTGAATTGGTTGATAAAGATGCCTCTGGGATTATTGAGGAAACTTGAATCCTTAAAAGAATGACATTTTTGTGACATCATCGACAATTCTTGAAAGTTGGGAGTTCATTTAAATGCAAATAATTTGCAGGCTTTGGTGTGGTAGAGGCAAAGATAAATATCATCTACATATATTTTTTGTACCTAGTAGAAGATGTTTCCTGTTTTTCTCGTGAAGAGTGTAGGATCGACCACGCCTATTGTAATTCCTGCTGGATTAGAAACGCTGCTAGCTTGTCATACCAGCACGTGGGAGCTTGTTTAAGGCACATAGAGAGCTTTCATTGAGTCGGTACACATGCGATGTGCCTCTGGATCTACAAATCCTTCTGGTTGAGTAACTTAGACATACTTCATTCAGTTCGCCGTTGAGGAAGGCGGGTTTTCACGTCCATCTGAAAGATGAACCATGTCATACTCGCTTGCATGAGAAATGAAGAGCTCTGATCGCCACTTCTAATCTAGCTACTGGAGCAAATGATTCTTCAAATCAATACCGCTTCCTGACGAATAACTTTCGCCAGCTAAACGAGCTTTGTTCTTCATGACGTCTCATATTTCCAACTTAATTTTAGAAAATCCATTATTTTGAGCGGGGTGATAAGCAATATTATCTGGACAGGGTACAAGTATCCATAATCTAGACGTTCAAACTCATGGGGGAATGTCTTCCTTGCATAGCCTCAATCAGCTATGATGATGTGCTCTAAGGCTTGCTTGTAAGTCTTTGGTTCAACATGCAGTTAAGAATTTCATTGATAAAGAAACACCACATCGCGTCGCGTTTCTAGCTGTTTCCTAGGCAGAGACAGGTCGATCTTCTATCCCCAATATGTTTTCAAGCGGAATTTGCCTTAAGTCCAATTTTGCATCTGTGAGGTTAATTGGTTGATTGGGGAGTAGTAACATCGATATTGACAGAGTTGTAGAGAATGCTTCTGATCGTTAGGAGCATTATACGGTGTAAACACAATTACTGTCAACATGATCGAACAGTGTATCAACATCAGATCACTGTGTCTGGTAGAGGTATTTGATGAGGCAAGAGGCTTTCAGTACTGAAAAGGAGCGCCTTCTGGAGATAACTGTTGTGGAAGGTGAACTATTGGCATTCTCACGGGTGCCGGGACATGTAAGTCTCGAGTTATCGGAACAACCGTGACAGGATTCGGGATACAACTCATCAATCATTAAACCATTGAAACAAATCGTTCTACCTGTTTCTTTATTGGAGGGACACTAGGTGGTTCTGGGTCTTTTAATAGTGCAGATCGGCTGCAGTCTGATGTAAGCAGTTAGTTCGGATACGTTCTGTAATGTTTGGCACAGAAGTCATTTGTTAGAGGTTGCGAGGCATGTAAACTGGTTTGAACATGGACGTCAACCCTTCTGTAAGTTCATCGAATGCAACATGAACCGGTTTTCCTGAATCTTGCGCGTTCGTTTGTTTAGATTCGGTAAGCCTTCTTGGTGGGTGCAATAGCAACTATAATATACCTATATCGCTTTCGCCTTGAGTTTTACCAACGTCATCGTTAATAGTCATTGGTAGGATTAGCACATGGATCCAAATATCGGATCAAGTACTGTTAGATTAGGTTTCTTTCCCTTCAGCAGTTCATAATAGGTCTTTCATGAAGCTTGTGTGTATAAGAGATCGATAAGAGTATAACACGCAGTGGCTTCAGCTTCAGCCCATGGAGAGAACAGTTGAAGCTTTTCGCAAAGATGAGCATAGTACGAGCAGCTTACATAAGATTAGGTTCCGTCTTTGACAACTCAGTTTGTTGTGGAGACCGAGATACGCTTGTTTCATGAGAAATACCAACACTCTCAAACAATTCCGCTCAGTCATTCAGTGTCTTATTCACAAACTCCGTGACCATTATCTGTTCTGAGAATGCGAACAGTTGCATTAAAGGGCTCGTGAGTCTTCACAATAAACTTCTCAATCTCTGAGGAGTTTCTTCTTTGTTCTGATGAAATCTTACCCATCCATAATCTGTGTTGTATATTCCATCACTATCACAAAAACATACTTCTTTCCGTTGATACTTTCTGTTCTCATTGGTCCGCATGAGGTCCCATATGTAGGAGTATGAGAACTTTAGTATTGGTGTTTTCCGTCTTTAGAGATGTTGATGCTTTCTTACTTTTACCTAGCTGACAAGGATAGACACAAATGGTTCTTGTCTTATTTCAGAATGGGTAATCCTCTGACTAGATTTTTTCGTGTCCAGTTCATTCAATGTCACGATAATTCAGATGATTCAAACGACGATTTCTGCCATAACCATGACTTCGTGAAGAGGCTTTTGTAAGCAAAGCAAAATGGTGAAGCTGAATCATCTCTCATTCAGTGGATGGAGTACAGGTTGGTTGGTCCGTGAACCTTTGAGTAGATCTACATATCGTTAGATTTGCGGAATATGACATGAATGCTGTCGGAATGCAACTTCCCCACCTCCCCCACCCCCACCCTCCATCACAACACAACTGTCTCTACTGGAGTAACTATAGGTTGTCCGCTTTGACGTCCCTTCAACCAGTCAATCCGACTCTGAGTCCGAGATTCGTGGTCACCCAGTTATAATCCCACCATAGCCAAACTGATAGCTGCATATTCATCGTTGCCAACATTCCCCCAGTCCAATGAACTTTTCTACAAAGTTGATAAGACGCGCCACAGGATCAATCCGGTCATTTGTCTTGCAGATCCAGAATCCAGATACCATAGAACGAATTTTGTACAACCTGCGATAACACAAACATTGACGGTGATAGCGATGCCCTGAAAGGTCCCGGGTAGTTAACAATAAAAGATATACCAGAGATCCCTTTGGAACCTGTCCTGTACGATTACTAAGTGTATGGTCAGTAACCTAAGAGACCATTGTTATTTGGGCTAGAACTAGCACTCGGGGTTAGTTCTATTTGGAGATCGGTAGGTTCATGATCCTTGTTAATAAGGATACTTCTCAAAAAAGGAGAAATGCTTGCCAGTGGGACTTCTACGAGCTTGCTCTTAGCATCAGTTTATAATCGGTTTCTAGACTCTCTTAATTGGTTTCCATTCTTTCCTGGGTTGGCGTTTAAAACGCGTAGTCTGGTGGGGTTTATATTCACACGAAACCATCACACATAACAAACAATCAGTATGATTAGCATAAACAAAGATTTGTTACATGCCACCACAAACATAGTTCAAATTTGAAAACAAAACAGAATGTTTAATAAGCAATTAGAATCAACACGATTCTTTTTATTCAAGGGTCTTATGGTGTACTCTCTCTCTCTCGCATTGCCCTCTTAGCCGGCCAAGAATATGATTCTGAGGGGGGTCTCTCTAGGCACAGTTTTGCTAGCTCCAGAAGTGGGTTTTACTCCTGTAGACATAGGCACACACACGTTAGTTTGCTTATTAGGATGCACTACTGGTTTTTGGGTTGAGTTTGAGGTGAAAGGTCTGGGGGGTTCACTAAAAGGTTACTTGCTCTTCTGAGTAACGGTGGTTGGTTTGACCCAGTTAGCACGTTTGGGTGGTGGAATGTACTTTGAAACCTAAGTTTGTACATTCCTGGGGCAAGCACTCTTGGGTGTCTCAGAAGTTGAAGGTAACACTACTTGTTTGTACCAGTCTCTTTGAGGCTTGCTGCTTTGTATGGGGTTTAGTTAAAGCCTTAGCTTTGCAGTGTAAGTGTACGCAGTTATGTGAGTGTGATATTCGCCCTTTGGACAGTTCCATTTTATACCGTTTTTCAGACTCACGTTTTCTACCGTAAGGCCTCTAGCTGAATCATAAGGGAGGTAGAGGTTAATGTATCGTTCAATGTAATTCTATCAGTGTCTAAGGCCTCTTGGTTACAATACCTCAGTGGACTCCTACTTTCAAACACTCTTCATGATGTTGATCTGAGCATCTATATTCCTGTAGTGTCATTCTTTCCTTGAAGCTGTTGTCTTAATGTTAATTTCAAAAATTGATTGGTAAGCAGTAGAAGTGTCTATGGCACGGGTTTTATAGTTTTGATTATGTAAGTTGTAACTAAACTTATTCTGTTATCGAGAAGGCTAAAACGTTTTTCGATTCAATAAATAGTGTTGCTGCTTTGGAAACTCTAGTTCAAGTTCAAGAACTTTAGTGTGTTCCCTATCGCTTGCAGATCTAAGATCTTTGCAAAGGCAATTAGAACTAGGGGCACAACAATATCGGTTAATAGTAAGCACAATAGAGCAGATATCTTTTTTCTAAACATTCAGCAATTAAGACCATCATTTCTGATTGAAGATTTTTTTCTTCTCTATGGTCAGGTTTTGTTATCAAGAACACACTGTTCATGCTCGCCGCCAAGGCATCAAAAAATCTGTTCAAAATTCTTTTAATCGCTTTGAAAATGTATCTTAGCAGCTTGGATATGTTTTTTGGAACATGGTCGTTTAAAATGGTAACAGTTGTTGTTTCGAACAAACTTGTTTGGCATAATCATAAACCATTCTGTAAATAGTCTGGTTTTTGTGTTGTTTTTTCTTTTATGATACATTCAAATGATGAAAAATGCATTAACTTTTTGTAAGCTGGCAGAACTTGACTTAGAGGTAGACTTTTTTGAACAAAAGGAGTAGCAGGTGTGGCTGGTTTACTAGCTGACTAGCAATTTTCATTGGCAGAAGCCATTCGCCTGATCTCCTGGACAGTTCCTTCTGAGGACTCCTCGATAACAATAAGGGCATTAAGCTTGTTCAATAGAAAACCGTTTGCGGGGTCAATCCTACATGCCTGGTTTTTGTTCATCTTTATTCAAGCTAAACTAGTTTTGGTTACCAAGAATCTTCACTATCCCACTATACTAACCGGGTAGGTGGTGATTTGGGGTAGCAAAAGGGTATAGGAATCATACAAAAACAGGTTAGAGCACGCTTGGCATATAACCTAGACTTGGGTTGCGAGTGCCTAGGATTGTCCTTGTGCAAGTCTCGGATGCGTTTATGAGTTTATTTGAAGCATTGGGAATAGTTTGTGTTGGCATGTTATATATCTTTGACAACATGTCTCTTGCAACTTTGTTAGCAGTGGTCTTGTTTTTATATACAAAACTATTTTCATCTAGATAAACTATCTGCTAGTTTATTTTTCTCAGATAAATCCTTTTCTTTTTCAGATTGTTAAAAATCGCAATTGATTTTCTTTTCCATGGAAAGAGTAGATTTAAGCAATCATTTCTTGCACAAGTTCAGCGTTACGCTTATTACGCTGAATCATAGGGCTTGTTCCTGTCTTACTTGTTTTCATGATCAAGTTTGACCTTGTGGGATATTTAGACGACATATTTTCTTGCTTGCATTGAGAAGCTCTTTTTTTAAGGTCTCGATTTCCCAAACATTTTTCTTGGTAAACCGTAGATGTCCGTCTTGTTGGGTTTGCAAGTCAGTTAGATGGGTAATCAGAAACTTTATCAGATGTGTCAGCAGATACCTTGTTTGGAACCAGTTTGGGCTTCGGTAGTCAGAGATATGAATGTTACGTAAATCGTATTGTCATTCAATCGAGTCTCAGCTTCGAAGTCTAAATGTTCTTCCTGGTGGCATCATCCTGAATATTGATAATCCACTTATCAAAAGATTTGATTGTCATTAGAGTGTACCTCATGAATGGATTGTTGGTTGCATTAGGTGGATGGACAAGTTGGCCATGAATAGCCGACAGCGCATTGGGCCTTCATCCACGTTGCGTTCATATGCATCCTCATGATTTGCTTGATGAAAACATGTTTGTTGTAAGTCAGTGCCTTGAGGTTGATCATAAGGTGCGGTGCATTCAACATCAGCTGAGAATTGATTCAGCTTAGCATCTAACACATCTCCTTTCTCTTTAGCTTCCATCAGGTAAGCTTTATCTTTGTAAAGTTATGAGGAGTCCAATTTTCTCTTGGGTTCTTTACATTGCCTAGCTACATGTCCTTCTCATCTGCCAGTTGTAACATATCACCTTCTTACTCGGAGTACCTGTATTACCATTATTACCTGGAGCCTTCCTCTGAACTGGTTCAGTAACAATGTGACCATCATGCACCGTAGCATGAGTCCTTGAGTTGGAGGAAGTCCGGAGTTGGTTGTTGGTGGGTGGAAACTTCTTTTGGAAACCACTTAAGAGATTAGCAATCTGAGTCATAGTGGCCATCAAAGCGGCGTTCATTCGGAGATGAGAGTAGGTTAAAGGATGTAGAAGTGTGGGTTGATGATAAGAATAGGTGCAGTTGTGGTTGTGAGCAAACATAGGCTAGTGTTCAACAATACGTGTAGGAATGCTCTGTTTCTTGAGAGTCTTTTTAGCATGGGGTCCATAGGCTTTGAGATGAGTACAGATCTGAACATAGGTGTGGTTGAGTATCCATGTTCTGTTTGACCCCATTAGTCACATACTTAACCCCAATAGGCCGGCAAGGCTTGTTGACTGACATAAACTTGGTGCCTTTCATCTGATGAGTTGGACAATGTTGAGCTGATATCTTCATGTCATTCACAAGTTCCTACTAGTGTGCGAAAACCACAAAGTAGTCTTGAATTGATCTTTCCAATAGCACGAAAGAGTTCGTACTCATCAAACAAGATCTTCCTATCCTTTGTTGAATAGTCCTACCTGTCCTTGCATGAGCATCTCCACATATATCCCAAAATCTCTTAGCAGTGCTTGTTTGATTGAGGTTTGTTGAAGATGTGTATGGGAAGACCTTGACCTGAGAATGATTTCAGCTGGAGTATCTGAAGCCCCCCCCCACCCCCCATTCTCCCCCAAGTTGTCTCTCCTCACACTATCCCCTACACAGCCATTAAGAATCAAGTTTCTTCCTGGTGCTGGGCACACCTCTTCGTAGAATCAGTAGTGTGGAGGATCAGTGATCATAGGGTGAGGTGTAGGTCCATTCTGGATAGATTTCCCATATCAGATTGCCATTGGGTTTGCCTCGAATGTACCTGTGTATACTAATCTTCCAAGAATCGTAGTCACTTTCAACCAACATAGGTGGAGAGTCCCCCCCCAGTCATCGGTACCCCGATCATTGTTTTCTCCATTGGATCCCATATTATTTTAAGTAAAATGGATATGAACGGATCGCAGTGATTGTTGATTTGTTGATTTGTGTTTTACCGTTTATGTTGTTGTTTGAATATTTGGTTTGCGATTCATTCAGGAATAAACTCTGTTTCGCCGTCCTTAGATATACCGCTCCCCTTCGACCACCACGTCGCTGCCTCCCCCCGCCCGCGCACACACCGAGATCCTGCACTAGTTTGATTGTCTAGTTAGGCTCAGCTCTCTCTGCACGATTTCCTAGTTCGACATGTGATATATAGTTCGACGCCTCTCCTCTCGCTCTCGCTTCTCATTAGTACCCACGTAGTTCACGCGATTGCTCACATTGTTCGCTCTCCAAACACACCATACTCGTTCGTGTCCATCATCGAAAGATGAGTTCACTCGTTGATCCTTGTAGGAAAATACTCGTCTCGCTCGTCATCGCTCTTGCTTCGATGCTTGAAGAATTGACCTAGTCCTTCGATCGCTTGTTCGATCGCCTTGGCGCTCCGCTCTTCTTCGCTCCCCGCCCCCGCATACGCTGTGTTTCGATCCGCTGAGGAAGTATACTCATTCGATACCTAACGCTTCAACTCGTTCGACTCTTCCTATGATTCGCTCCTCTTGTTCGATCAACTTGATTTCAACTAGTTCGATTCACAAAGACTCTAAAACTCGTTTCGATACTTACACAAAATCGACTTTCTTTTTCTGTTGTGTTTAAATAACACAATCAAAAGAAATATCACTAGATGTTTTTAAACACAAAAGAGATGGTTTTTAATGGTATCATTGTAACACAAAGACCATCTATGAACCATAAAATCAAACAAACAATTAATCATACACAAAAATTCTCGAAAGACCCTTTTTTTTTTCAAAAATCATAAAGTAAAAAAAAACCCAAAACAATCAATACAATCAATTTCTTGTAGGCTCTTGGATACCCAATTGAAGGTTCCAGTCATTCATACGAATTCTTACAATTTAAAGTGTAGGATCAGATTGCATAAGTTAAGTAACTTTATTGATGATTGAAGATATTAAGAGTATGCTACAAACTCTAAAAAAAATGCTCTTACCTATTTTGACCTAACTAGGAGTATTTATTCTAAAATGGATTGGTCTTGGAGGCCTTTGTGGCTTTTTGTTATCTTGGCTACGTTTACATAATATTAACGCTTAAGCGAGCTAGACTTTTATCTTGTATCTTCGAGTGACCGAAGCTTCTTTGTTCGGATCCATTTAAGTGATCCTAACAGATACTCTTTATACTATAATTAATTTGAGATATTTAGTTATATATATTTAAGTATATATTGACTATTTGGATCAAATCAATTTTTGGCGCCGCTGCCGGGGAAGAGGTGTACGATTTTCGCGAAGTATTTAAAGTTAGTGCCTTGAAGATCCTTCCCCGTGAAGTTATTGTTTATAATTTTTTATTTTTATTTATAAAACCATAAAAATACAAAACTATTTTGTTTTCCATTTATTTTATAAAATACCAAAAAAAATAAAAAATTCAAAAATAACCGTTGTTGTCACTTTGTGGAGGAAAACGGCTTCCCTTTAGATTTACAAACTATATGAGAGGCGCTTAAGGAGGGGTCGATCCAACGAACTTCTGACCGAAAAGGAGATGATTTTTAAAAAGCTTCGCGCTTTACACGCTCCTCCGTTCTTTGTGCGTTTTTTCTGAGAGCTACCGTTCACTTATTCGATTATCTGTTACAACTATTTTTCGTTCTATTTTATTTTTATTTTGTTTTAGTGCCCTCGAGCACTTGCTCTACGTCTTCTAAATCTATTTTCTCCGCTTAGAAACCCCGAGAGTCTTATTCGTCGAAGGAATTTAGGTGAGCCGTCATCTCTTTTCGACTTCAAAAAAGTTATGAGCATTCCTCCTAATAACATGGGACCGCCTCCCGCTGGGGCCCCCTCCTCTTTTTACCAAAATAATGGTCCGCCTCCGGTGGTGAGACCTAATAGGCCAGCTCCCCGATCGATGGAGGAGTTGTGCCAACCATCTATAGATGGACGAGGCAGACCAATTGCCCTGATTCCAATTCAAGCAATGGATTTTGGACTTCGTCATCACATGACTACAAAACAAGTTCAAAAATACTTGGTCAATTTCATGATTACCGTAGGCGACGATGCAAATAGACATATTGACAAATTTTTGGAAGTCACCCAACATATGAAGCAAAATGGGGTCTCCGATGACGCCCTACATCTATCTCTTTTCGCATATTTCTTGACGCATCATGCTACCGCATGGTATGATCGCCTTCCAAGAAATTCCATCCAGTCTTTCGACGATATGATGATGAAATTTCTCTCGAAATATTTTCCTTCTTCGATGGTGACTAAATTAAGGAATGAGATCACAAAATTTAGACAAGACCCAAACAAATCATTATTCGAGGCATGTGAGCGTTACAAATTGTCCATTGATTGGTGTCCTAACCATAATATGCTTTTAGTTACACAAATTGATACGTTCTATAATGGTTTGACATTAAGGCATCGGGACACCATCAATGTTGCAGCGGGAGGAACTTTTATGCAAAAGACACCGGAAGAATGTTACGAATTGATCGAGAACATGACCGCTCACCACAACCATTAGAACACTTCAGCAACTCGAGACGAGACTTCTAGGACTATCTCTTCTACTACTACTACCAAGAGTCCAGAAGTTGTTCGACAATTGGAAATGATGAATAATAATTTTCTAGATATGATGAGACAAATATAATCGGTCAAATATGTGAGTCCGAAGTGCGAGACTTGTGGTGGTCCCCATTCTTTTACCGAGTGCCCAGCGGTCGATGGCTATACTCAAGAGGCCGCTTATGCTACTACGGGTAACCATAATTCAGGGGGTAATTCTTACCAACCACAAGGTGACCGTAATATGCTTAGCTATTGCTCGAATAATTACCTCAGACCACCCTGTTTTCCTCCTCCGAATGTGCAAAACAATCAAAACTA
>BQNB010085964.1:0-28321 GCA_026074375.1 Tanacetum coccineum | reverse complement strand
TAATTGGCACATCATTTTGTCCTCTTTGTACCCTAAACCATTTCTTAACTCATGGTATTGTTAATGGTTTTCCATAATACTACTTTTATAAATAGCAAGTCCTAGGATTCATTTAACACACACAAAATTCACTAGCAACATAACAAAGCTAAAACTCTCTATTTTCCACTCCCAAAACCACGGCTCAAGATTAGTACTTAGGGTTTCTTATAGATTTTGATTTTATAAAAGTTCAAGCATACTAGTATTCTTAGTAGTAACATCTAAGGTGTTTGGAAGCAACTTGGAAGCTTGGGTAGTAAATCAAACAAGGGTTTAAATCAAGATTAAGGCTAGGGTTTTCATTAGGGTTTTGAAATTGGGTTTGTCTCCTAGGGTTTGATCTTGTGATCTTCTTCATCCTACACACTCATAAGGTTTTCTTAAACCTTAATCTTTTCAAGTATTTCATTACATGTTTTACACACTAGTTATTATGTTAGTCACCACCTAGGTTTGTTTTTATAAAATAATACATATTATAAGAATCGTAAGTATATAAAGAACTCAAAAAATTGTGCCATAACGAAGAAGTTATGACATTTACAAGATTACGATAATTAAATATGTAAAAGTGTTTTTATAAAACTTATTTTATAAAATCAACTACTGTTCATAACAGTAAGTTTTTGGGAAATATAATTTCATTATATAATCAATAAAAATATTAAATCTTGTATTATTAACAATTAATATATTGTTGGACAAAGATAACATTTTATTTTACGGATACAAATGCGTAGTCGTTTATTTAACAATTACGATTTAAATATTGTTTCGACTTTTTTAAATGAAACAAAAGCTATTAGGTGGTGGTGTAACTATATAACTTGTGATGTCATATTTATATTAAATACATTATAC
The DNA here is from genome assembly GCA_026074375.1 of Tanacetum coccineum. NCBI lineage: Eukaryota > Viridiplantae > Streptophyta > Magnoliopsida > Asterales > Asteraceae > Tanacetum > Tanacetum coccineum. The sequence continues at coordinate 27,418 of BQNB010085964.1, read as the reverse complement.
TTATACGACCTATAATTAATTAGGTTGCATTCCGGATCGTTTATGACGATTACTTTGTCGATTTCGCGATAATCACTACTTTCACTAGAGGTGAGTTTATAGCCCTTATTTTACTTGTTTTACATTACTTTACAAATCTCGGGGGAGAATACATGCTCGTTACAACTTGTTTACATATTCATTTACAATCTTTTTACATACTCTTTTACATACTTGTTTACATACTTGATTTCGTTACTTGTTTACATACTCATTTACATATCTCGTGATGAAATACATCACTAGTTTTCACTTATGGATACTACAACTTTGTTTTCATTCTAATGATTATGGATTAGCTTAAGTTGCATGAACTGTTAATTACTCGGAGGGTAAGCACGGATGTTATAAGATAGATCTATTGAGGTTGACATTCCCGTTCGGGTGACTAGCTATCTCTGGCAATGAATGTTATACCATGTCGTTACATTGAACTATATTTACATGAACATTTACTTTGATTGTCTGAAATGGATTGACATTTATTGGGATACATTTACAGTGTCTGAAAAGATTGGCATACATACAAGTCAAAGAGCAGTTTCATAAACTTAGGTGCGTAATCGTAATCACATATGGTGACTATTGTATTGGATACAATGGTCATGCATACATTTCAAATCTTAGATTTAAACATAAGTACATACATTTTTTTGACTATTTAAGGGTTGGAATAGTCAGTCATACTTTACAAATCTTTGATTCAATATTTTTGCTTAAACATTTTATGATACTGTAATGAGATAGTAGTCACTAAACATTTTACATGGTACTGTGATGATACATTAGGCAAATACATTCATTTGAATTTACATTCATACTTATAAAAATCTATGAACTCACCAACTTTATGTTGACACTTTTTAGCATGTTTTTCTCAGGTGAATTAGATGCATGGCTTACTTGATGTGCATTGGAGTCTAAAATGACAGGATTTCATTCATGGATTTCTACTTACATAAAATGATCAAATCTCGTTGTATTGCTTTCAAGTTTTTCATTGTGATGCAATTATGGGACAAATGTTATATCAATTTCAAGAAAATCAACGAGATTACTTTTCAGACGACACATTTAGAGGTCGTTCTCTTGTATCTTGTGCTGTTGTATTATGAAGTAACACTCCCGGACACATTTCCGCTGCGACATATTTTGGGGGTGTTACAGATTGGTATCAGAGCACTGGTTATATTGAACTAGGTTGCATATTTTACCCTGGACTATAACCGTTTTCACAAACATTGCATCACATCAAACATTTTCAAAGTGCATACACACTACTTGCTTACTTGCTTACATTACTTGTTACATTAAGTGCTTACATGACATACATGTTTATAATATATATGTTTATATCTTTTTGCATATATCGTACACTTATTTATATAAGAGTTATTTATATAAGTACCAGGACATTTCTTAAGACATTGTGAGTTGCACAATGGTCTCATTTTACTTTTAAACATTGTGAGTTGCACAATGGTATCGTTTTACTTTTTATACATTATGAGTTGCACAATGGTTTCATTTTGTTCTCAGACATTGTAAGTTATACAATAGCCTCTAAAACTTTTTTTCTTAACCTTATACAATATCGTTTTACACGAAACCCGTCACAATGTTGGTTTACATGGAATTATGTGTGAATCTAAGTTTTACAAGTCTTGTATGGGCGGGACTTGTAATAGGAGGATTGATACGATAATTGCTATGTTAACCCGTTCATAAGACCTTTATCTTATTTACTTTAACCGTATACTCGTCAACTATTTTGAACTGTATGTCTATCTCTCCCTATTGTTTTACTCTCCGTCTCCGAAGACGAGTTTAAACACTCACCCTATACTCATTAGAGCACCTGCATCATCACGTCAACTACCACTTTGAACACCTTGTGTGTACGCGTGTTGCATCAGAAATTATTAAGTAGGATGATTCATAATCTCTTTATTTAAAAGGATTGGGACGCCTCTTCAGTTAAATAAAGAAATTGTAAATCACGAAACCATAAGTTTATCAATTCATTATTTACATAAATTAGGACGCTTCTTTATGCAAATAATAAATTATAAATGAGTGGGCTTAATGGTATCCAATATGACACGAGTACGAACTTGAACCCGATAATCACCGGAATCCGTTAAAAAGGCCTAGAAACACAATCGTGTCTTGCCACTCCGCAGAAATCTTAAGGCCTCGCTTGAACTACCTTATCTCATTCTTAAGTTATTACTTCTCCGTTACAAATTTTTACGATCATGAACTGTCTGTGGAGCTAACAGACTGAGTACAATATCCCGTCATCGTTTGTTATAGTTTTCATGGTTATGTTGCTGTTGTTGGGTCCTGGAGCGGTCCCAGCTTGTACAACTTTATCCAATAGGTAATGCAACCCCTCTTAATCCAGATAAACACCTATCGACGAAACATCTAGTCGAACTATTCATTTCGGGCCACTAGTACGAAGACTTAGGTCGCGATACATCCTAGCCAAGTAAGTTGAATTCTTACATCTATTAGTCTCGTCCGATATTAATCATCGAACAATACCGATATCAGAAACTAGGCTCTGTCCTTAAAACATTTAAAACATTATACAGACATACTCACGCGATTACACTTTCTCCTTCGACGCTTTCACTATTAAGAGACTTTCCTTATAACACGTGTATATCAGTCATACGACATGTGATGATATTTTTTTTTGAAATACCTATTTTGATGGATTAAATATCCTGGTCAAACCTAACCAAAATTTTTGGTATATTGAGAAGTGTCGAAACATCGAATTTTGCTGAATAAAGTTATCAACGTCTTGTTTAGAACTGGTTTATTAAATCTTAAATCTTTTCTTGGTCAAACAATCGGTTAACACAAATTAAATCTCGGGACGAGATTTCTTTAAGGGGTAGGTACCGTAACATCCGGCAATTGTCGGAATTTTAAATGACTATTTTAACCTTTAACTTTTCGGGTCCGACTTGACTTTTTAACTTTTGACCTTAAATTGTCACATAAAAACGATTACCGCGAAACCGGTAATTTTCCGGAACATATTTAAATAATAAATCATATTTATTAATACATATCTCTCAGGTGCAAATTTATTTTCATCTTATTTGACTTGAAAACGAGAAGATATATGTTATTTTTAAGTTGACTTATAAAAAAACGACCAGCTAGATCACGTTTTCACCACTCGGACTTTAAAGCAATTTGATGTAAAACAATATTTCGGACAACTTTTTAGTTTTGCCCGAGACCCGAAAACAAGCAAAAAATGACTAAATTACCTTCGCAAAATTTAGTAACGAGAACAATGCGTACAGACATGAAAATAATTAAATTATATTTAATTATGACTTTTTATTAAATAAAAATATTTAATAAATTATTTATCATTTTATCGAGTAACGTTTATTAAAAACACGAATATTTAAGTTAAAGTTTATTTTACGGATAAAGTTTATCCGTGATACACAAATAAATAATAAACATTTTATTATTTGTTATAAAAACATTTATGAAATAATAGTAGAGTGAATACTCATTTTGTTGGAAAAATCAATTGAAACGCAATGGCGCAAGTTTCGTGTTTTGAATCGTCCGTTAAGTAGTCCAAACGAGACCCGAACCATTATTTAACAAAAATTTCAACTTTGTTCCCTTTGGTAATATTTATAATTTCAACCCTAAACTATTATACACTTTTCATTTCATTTTAATTTTTTTTATATATAAATATAACACAAATGCAATTAGGGTTCCTTATTTTTTATAACCCCATCTCACACACATTTCCTCTCCATATTATTTCCGACGCCGTCATCGGATCCGGCCAAGCTCCGAACCATCCCCGACGTCGACCACACCACCACTCCACCCCGATCTACATCATCTCATCCACGCCATCATCTCCACACCACCATATCAACCTCGTCACCATCGTCACCCCCAACCACCCTACAACAGCAGCCACCACTACCACGAGGGTAGCAGCAACCGCCTCACCACACCATGGCTGCAACAGGATGATCTCTTGGCTTTAGACTCAATAGTGCATTTTGGTTTTAGTGATCGGAGGCTGGAGCTGACTGCCACCTTTTTAATATCAACTAACTCGGAGTGAGAAAGTCAATAGATTACGTGTTTAGTCTCCATGAGAAATGAAACAGAAATCTTTTGAGAGATTCTGAGTGGCTAGGGAGGATTGTGCATTGCATCACTGGGTCCATGATGTCGGTCTTCAATGTCAGTAATCATCTTAGTGATTCTGACAGCTTATGTATTGACCCGGTTTCTGCCTAAGTGTATGGAGGGCTTTTTTCTTTACACCCTTTATCCTTACTATTCTTTTTAATTCTTCAACCCCTTCAGTGCTTACCGAGACTTCATGACTAGAACCTTGTTGGGTTTATTCCAGTACTAGCTCCATCTTAGTCGGCACTATTCCCTTATTCTCACTTTTTCTCCTTTTTATGTCATACCTAAGGACTTCTACACTAACTAGTGGATTGTCCCTCAGGCAATCCCTCCCCGCTTCATGCTGGATCAATTGGAGCTTTGTACCTTAAGCATTACCACCAACCTTATATCTTCGATAAGTAAAAAATGCATGGTCAGTCTTTTGGCACAGTTCTCCTCTCCATAAAACCAATTGAAAATTCAATTAAGGTACTTATGATATAAATATCAAAGCGTTTTGTACCTCGATTGTTTTAACTTTTCAGAAACGCTCCCCCTCAAAATGTGCATCAGTATTCAAAATTGTTTAGCACGTTTAGGCGGAGTATACACACAAGTATTAATAATCACATTTTTATTATTCACATATTTTAATCACATTTTCTCCCCTTATCAAAAATTTTAAACCCTTTAACATTTTGGATATCAATAAATTTAAATATGTTATAAAATTTGGAGAAAAGTGTGCCAATTATTCACAAGCCGTGTATGAAACATATTAATGCTCCTCCTCAATCGTTGAAGGTCATAGATTATTCCTACACATAATCATCAAAAGATATACTACTTATTACATATACTGTACAAGATATATTATTCACAATAAGATAATATTGACCTTAGTTTTGGAGTGACGATGTCACTCTGTTTTGCTGATCAGTCTGTAGTTGATATCTCTTAGTCGTCCACCGACAAAGCTTTCCAGACTTCGAAAGATTCTCCTGATCTTTAGTCTTCTCTCAATCCAGCACTCGATTAAAGTCTTCACTCCTTTCCATTTACGTATTCAGTCCAATCCAATCTCCCATGCCCTTATTAAACTTGAATAACTTGAAATCTTTAACCATGAAATCCAGCTTTTCTTTGATTCTTGTCAACGTTCCATCACTAAACTTGTGCACCTTATTTATTTTCATCATCTTCCTATTTTCATCCATGTCTCTGTAGATTACTGCTCTTGGTTTAAAGAGAATGGTGTAATCTTCTTTGAAAGGAAAATCAGATGCATCCCAATTAGGTTGTTTTCCAGATAAGCATATAGTTGATAGCTCTCCTAATGCCCATACAGTCATTTCCACACTTACCTTATGACAATGTTTCCTTCTGGTCAATACACTGACCGCAGTGATGGCAAATAAACCTAGTCACTGCTTTGGTAGGTGGTTCAAGCTTGCCTTGAAAATGACAGTGTTTAATTCTTCAAAGTCGTTGGGATGAAAGACTTTTGAAATCCTTTTCAGGAGATCTTGTAACGTTGTTGTATCATCTCGCGTAGAACTAATCCTTCAAGTAGTTGTAAATATTCCTATCCGTATCTTTCATAAGTCTTGATACTGATAACACCGAGAATTCGCATATGGGATCTGACTGCATCACGATCTGAGGGCTCACTGTGTTTGTTGATGTAGAATTGCTTTCTGCTAAACCACCAATGTGTGATACCATAAGCTGCACTGATGTCATATTCTCGCTCACTTTCAATCCATAATGACGAAACTAATTCTTCAAGTCCAAAGTCTTGATAAAGAGCGGCTTTAAGCTTGGGGGAATATTTGGGGATTAAGCTCAATTTCGTTCTTTACTCCTGTCAAAGATACTCAACTCCCAAGCTCGATTAATTGGAAAAAGAATTATGGTTGTAATTAGTCAACCTGACCTGGAGGTCCTCCTAAGGGCAACGGATTGCTAATATCAGGAACAATCCGATGACCCTCAGGATTAACCAAATCAATCTGATTTGTGAGAAGCTTATGACATTCTTCCATCTGAAACTGAAGAGAAATGCTGTTCTCATGAAAACCTTTCACCATCATGAATGTTGGACCTTCAAGATCGGCTTTGCTGAGCTCTTCTTTTCCAATCCTTCTACAATACCATCTGATGAATGAGCCTATATCATCAATCTAGTTTATGAAGCTTGTTTTTCATCTGGATCTTGATTTGCTTTGGCAAATGCATTAGCCCCGAGTTATTGTCAGCATCAAGTAGGTTCACTTTGGAGGATTGACCCATTCCGGTTTCAGGAGAAGCGGTCTTCTTCTTATGTCATTGTCTAAAACCATGTTGTTTGTATCCGGTAACTTTAGATATGAGCGTTATCGGAGTCCTCGCGGATCTGAGACATGCCCTCATCAGAAATTGGGAATGTCCCCCTCAATAGGTGTTATACCATAAACATCTTTTCAGTAGCTCTTCAAAAACTGGATCCTTTGCTGGTGCAGACTTACCAGTTTTAGAACCCACCTTTGGATCTTTACCCTTGGAGGAATCTTATTGGTGGTGGATACAGGCTTCTTAGCAGACTCAGACACTCTTATTATTTATTTCTTCTCTCTTTGTTGACTTACCCTGGTTTTTGAACTAGCTAGAGGGCCTTCATCATCAACGTCATCAACCTCATCACCATCATGCTTTCTATTTATGGTTTTAACCGTCTTCTGCAATCTTCCTGTTCCAGGGCATTATTCATCCTCTATCAATGCTTGCCATGGAGAGCATGATATAATCTGTATTGGCAGATTTTTGTTGGCAATTTGTTCTTATCATGGGTTTGAATAGGAGCACTCTATAGATCAAATTCTTAAGTGAAAAGCTTTAACAGACGAACTTGATGGATAGCGTATGTCTCTTGTTTCTACTCTTCATGTTCCCTTTTGATTTATGATAAATCTCATCAAGACTCTATTTTAGATTCTTTTCTTTTTGCTTCACTCTAAAGCAGGCAGCACAAAGTTATTATCTCAACTAAATCTGTAGTGTGACTTTCAAAAGCGCCTTAAGTAGAGCATCATCAAGTTTGTTCCTACAGTATTTACAACGTAACCTGGAGGAAATTAGGATCGAATAAAGCCGAAAATAGCATCATAGTGATCAATCTTCTTACTTTCAGACATATCTTGTTCCAATTTCGCGACTCTTAGCTGAAGGGCGATGAATGGAAGATATTTTCGAGGGATAGCTGTGGTGATAGCTGGAGACATCGTGTTGATAGGTGGTGTTGGAAATGTTATAGGTTGGTGTTGTTTGTTTGCACGACTAGATGTTGCTTATTTAGACTCTACAACATGAGATAGATAGATTAAAAATTGGATTACCAAAACAAGAAGGCACAGAAAAGCTTGACGATGTCAATGGTTGCTCAACAGTCTCTTTGGTAATATCCGCAGTCTTTTCAGCATCCTTTATCTTAATGTCAGCATTTTTGCGCCCGTTAATCCTGTACATGTAAATATCATCAGAATCAGATTCAGTTTCTTCATTGTCATCCTCAGCATCTGCAAAAATTGACTCATCCGGAACCCTTGGTATCTCACCAATTCCTTCATCTGAGCCACCAGTACCAGGCTGTCTCCCTATAATTTTCTTACTATCCTTGAGAGCTTTCATTATGTCAGCGGCTTCTTGTTTAACTGGAGTAAGAGATTGAATGACCTTGAGCTTTTGGGACGTATCAGAAGTCCTCTTCTTTGACATACTAGAGGTATCTCTGAAAGCAATGCTGGACTGTCTTATGGTTCTTGCAGGCTCGGGAACCGATTCAGTCATAATTCGTGCGCATGTCATCATGAACTTCTCTTGCAAGCACTTCTTTTCTTCACTTTAGCGAGACTGATATTTCCTACTCCAGTGCAATCTGTTCAGGAATGATGTTGTCATCAACTGATATGGAGGCTTTCTTCTTAACAACTTTTCTTCTAGAGGTTTTCCTTCTGATAAGAGGTTCTGGGTCAGACTCATCAGACACAATCAACATAGTTCTTCAGTGGAGTAAACTGCAGTCTTCTTTCCATGTGAACCTTTCCTCAGCTCTTCTCTTTGGAGTATTTGACCAGTAGAATACAAGGAAAACATCTTGTAGAGTTTGTGATTTAATAATCTGTAGTTAACATAGTAGCAGAATGGCGAGATATATTACTGAAAATCTTCACCCATTCTGACAAATTTAAGTCGACTCACAACACCGTCATCCTTGATTGTGTAAAAGTGTTGAAACTTAAGCTTCTTGAGAGATTTGAGCTTGGAGAGAAAGTAATCAATAATAACCTTTGTGAATCGAGGATATGGCATATTTGCACCCTTGACTTTTTTCCTCCCCGTCATTAACAATTTGGTAAGCAATGTCTTCCCAAATCAAAGATGGATAATCAACATTCTCTCTGTAAAACATGCCCCACGGAATATCAATTCTTGACTTCCTCAACTTGTCATTGCTAGCTGTCTTTCCAGATAGACATCTTTGCCTAGCAAGCTATGCCAGAGTCCTCCAAGGCTTGATGCATTGGTCCCACAAACAAATTTGTTTTACCTTGTGAAAGTGGACCTGAAGTATCACAAAGATCAATGAGAAAGGTGAGGGAGTCTTCATCATTTTGGACTACATACAAATACTTCACCAACAGATTCCTGTACAAATACGAAGTAACTGTTCTAAAGACTATCATCATCGAACAGCACACTTTTTGTCCCAAAAGGAACTCATAAGACTCGGATCTTTGAACATAGTGATTGAATACCAGAAACTAGTTTGCATAATAATTCAAGGGACCATCAACGAGAAAAAGTAAAGGCCTTGAAGCATGAAGTAATTCTTGATCACATCAAAAACAACTTGAAAGTGTTTCTTTTTCTATTCTGCTTAAACTGTGATTATCCAGTCTAACATTTGTTGTGCATTATGTTGACTCATTCACAGTAGGGAACCCATAGATCAACACGAGCAACGACTTGTATTCTGTCTCTTGAGATTCATGATTCTGCATAAGAAACACCAATACAGTTCCATAATACAACATTAAATTCTACTGATAATCATTGGATACCTTGATGAGCTGACTGATTTAGAAACATGAAAGATAAGGTTTTCATGCATACGAGACAGTGATAAAACACACTTAGAATAAGCCATCAAAAGAACAATTAAGTCAATGAAACTGTGTCAGATAACAAGACCGATTCAGTTTCGAGATTAGGACTCCTATTCTCATAGAGGGCAAATAACACACATTTAAACATGACACTTGAGAAAATATGACAATAAGCAAAAGATTACACAAACTTTAGAAAATTTGGGCAGAGATTCTTTTTGTATTATTGACATATTTCGCTTGAAGTGTACCTGTCATGTTTCGCTCCTACATATTTCGATTCAACATAAACAAGTTTTTCATGTTTCGCTTGGAACATGTATACATGTTTCGCTTAGAACATGTATACGTGTTTCGCTTGAAACATGAAATACATGTTTCGCCGCATAAAACCATACTTACAATGTTCGCTACAAACATGACATACATGTTTCGCATGAAACATGACATACAAGTTTCCGCTTGAAACTGACATATATTTTGGCTTTAAACATGACAATCCATGTAAGCTATGAAACATGACTTACATGTTTTCGCATTTGAAACATGTCAAACATGTATCGCATGAAACATGTCATACATGTTCCGCTGAAACAAGACATACAGTGTTCGCAGTAAACATGTGTTAAACGTGTTCCTCTTCATTCATCAGAACATTTTCGCTTAGCTCACTTCCAAAAATACATACTTAGAATTTTAACAACCTTAATCCTTATGAATCATACAAACAAGCAAGTCTCAATAAACTACGTAACCTCTCCTCAGAACCATAACCACAAAGATTTATGTACAAAAATGCTCGAAAAAACCATCATATCAATCAAATCTAAGGAAAAAAGTATGCACACTCTATTATCAAAGGCAACTAGAGACTCATAAAAGGCATAAGAGTGAACCTGATTGAGATCTCTAAAACCACTATCACAAAACCATTTACAAACACCAACATATTTCGCTTCATTCATCATAAAGAATCTTCCTATAACACTTATATGATCGAGATAACAAAAACTGTTTCAACCACTTCTTAATCGCACCTTAGTCATCAAAACCCCTTAATTAATTAACCATTAAGAGCATGTTTTGATTCATTCGTTTTCTAAAAATCATCATATTTCATTAATAAGTTAATGAAATGAAAAACTATTTCAAATAACCCTTAATCGTACCCTTGCGATCAAAACCCCTCATTCAATTTCAAGAAACATGCAACTTTAATTTTTTGAACCCTAATTTGATTTTGATTGATTACGAGTTCAAAAACGCGTTTTAATCTAATTCCTTTTATCAACGAGATAATAAATGGATGTTAAACGTGTAGGAGTGTACCTTTTATCTTAAAACGAGTTTGAAAAATTCGACTTTGAATCGAGCGGAATACATGCGTATGTCTGTGTTTGAGAGAAAGAAATATTGAAGTGTGTGTGTTTGACCATTTTGACCGATAGGTGTATCTTGCCAAACTTTTAAAAGATGGCAAGAATGGTCCTTGTGTTTTATATCAGTTCTCTAAATTCCATTTTAACCTTATTTCTAAAAAGGCTATACTAGTTATAAAAATGACAAAAATAAGCCCCTACAAGTGTATAGCTAGATCTTAAGTCCTAGATTTTGCCATTAAGCCCCTAAAAGTTAATACCAATAACAACTTAATTCCTAATGACTTCAAATTAATTAAGACACTCCTCTTTAAATGATAAACCGTTAATGATAAAACTTTTCTTTTTCATCCTAGATTACTTTTTGCAACAGAATTTATATATTAACTCCCCCCTCCAAATAATGTCCCGTGTTCTAATTAAAGAGCTGTAGACATTGTTTGAGTGATAGAAAAAACCTTTTAAACACAGATTGACAACTTGATTCTTTCCCGACAACAGCTAATTAAACAAGATTTCTCTTGTTTTCATAAATAAATGCACTGACACGTACACTTATTCATCTTTTTCATAGATATAAAGTAATCTATGCCCGGGAAAAATTAAATTACCGTATGTCCAGGAACAGCTGTATTTATGATGACATCGTTCCTCATAAGAAAAGCGGGTTGCAGCCTAGAAGTAATGCACACCATTATAGTAATTCCAAATGACAAAAAATAATTTATATTATAAATAAAAATATAATTTTTTTATGTAACAAAGGATACAGAAGATAATCTCTAACTCATCCTCTCTTCTCCTTGAAGACGTTCTGAGAGTTGCTGGGAGTCCCATTCCTCTTCATCCCAAGTCGTGGTAGAAGAAATTCGAACCGTTCTCTTGGCAATGCTTTTGTGAGTATATTCGCAAGTTGATAGTTCATTTCCACGAAGTAGAGTTTAACCCACTCTAATTATCCACTTTGCTCTCCGAATAAATAGTGACGAATGTCGATGTCATTGATCGTGAGTGCTGGACATATGTTACAACAAAGAGCATGGCAACTTTGTAATCACAGTACAGAATGAATTTTTTTGAATTTAAATCTATGTATTCTTTTTTTGCTGAGATCGCATCCATATGATTTTGAGTCCACATCAACCAGACATTAGCAATGTATTCAGCCTCTGTTTGTCGATAATCGCAGTGCTTCTCTGTCTTCTTAGTAAGACCAACCATACTAATATTTCCCAAGAAACTGACACTACCATAATCCCCGAAGTACTTCTTCTTGTGTCCTTGACATCCCGCATGATCAGCATCTGCATAAGCTATTAGAGCCATAGCGTTGTCCTTCGGATACCAAAGACCCATGTGAATAGTTCCTCTAAGGTACCGAAAGACCCGTTTGATTGCTTCTAGGTGCTTATTTAGTAGGCTTAGTCCTGATTATCTAGCACACAATTGCACACAACAAAAACAATTCTGTCTACTGGCAGTGAGGTAAATTAGGTGAGCCAACCAATCCTCGAATCGAGTCAGGTCAAGCGATGGATCCCATTGATATCCTCATGCCCAGTTTCAAATCGATTCCAACCGATTGGTGTATCGACAGGGTCTGTAAGATCCATTCCATATTTCTTTAAGATTTCGAGAGCATATTTCGCTTGATTAATAAAGATGCCTCTGGGACTTTGAGAAACCTATAAGCCTAAGAAAAACGACATTTGTCCCATCATTGACATCTGAAATTTTGAGTTCATCTCTTTTGAAAAAATGGTACAAGTAATAGGATCAGTTAAGGCAAATATTATATCATCTATGTAGATTTGAACGAGGAGAATATGTTTTCCTGTTTTACCACGAGTCAATACGTCGGAATCCACCAACCTCCCTTTGAAATAAATTTTGTTATGTCTATGAGAACTTTAATAAAGTGTCATACCATGCCCTTGGAGCCTGTTTTAACCCGTAAAGAGCTTTCTTCAGACGATAGACGTGAGTAGGATGTTCTGGATCCTCAAAACCTTCCGGTTGGCTGACGAATACTTCTTCTTGCAGATCTCCATTCAAAAATGCAGTCTTGACATCCATCTGGTAGATGACCATGTTTTTACTGGCAGCATTTGCAATGAAGATTCTAATAGCCTCTATTCGAGCAACTAGAGCAAATGATTCTTCAAAATCGATACCCTCCTATTGACGATATCCTTTTGCAACTAACCGAGCTTTATTTTTTAGTACATCACCATACTCATCAAGCTTCACCTTGTAGATCCACTTGATAGCAATAACCATTACATAGACTGGGCGAGGTACTAATTCCCATACTTTAAGTCGATCAAACTCGTGAATTTCATCTTGCATGGCTTGAAACCAGCAGTCTTCTATCATGACCATTTTGAAATTCTTTGGTTCGACTTTTGACAGTTCAGTATGGTAACAACACCATAGAGCATTGGAAGCTATCTATTTTCTAGTGGATACCAGACGCGAAGGATTACCAACTATATTATCAAGAGGGTGATCTTTAGACCATTTTCTGAGATGAGCTGGTGGCTGATTAGCTTGGTTGGGTTCAGCTATACTAACATCCCCTGATGATGACTATGCAGAACTGGGTTCTCCAGTAACCGGGTTAACTGAGGGATGAAGGGTAGCTTGAGTAATCGGGGTGTCTTCGATAGTGGGTCCAACTGCAACATCATGATGAATGACTGGAGGTTGTATTCCAAATGATGACGGTGAATAACTTGTTGATGGTGCATCTTGAGCAAATGTTGTAGATACAGATGTACCTGGTGGAACAACTTGAGCGTTAACAACAGTAGCAGAAGGTACTGGTTCATCGACTCTAGTTACTTCAAAGTATTCATTGAACATAGGTTAAAATAATAACTTCAGATCTTTATCCGTCGGTAGAACATAATTGGTTGCATGGACCTGATTAGGTATGGGCCCTGAACTGAATTGTCCAGGCATCATCGACATAGGCTCGGGTCCTGAGCTGATGTTTACAGGAGCCATAGACTGCTGCCGCACATCGAAGTGACATGGATTGTTTCCCATTATTCGATACCGGTACTTTTGGTCTTAGATCGAAAAAACCCTTCCTCTGGGAGCATAAACCAACGAAAATCCCAATGTCTAGCTTTGGGCTTGCAATTACCTAGATTTCGCTATCATTTAAAGGATCGCAACAAAGACCAAATTACTCGAAGAAATGAAAAGATCACTTATTATCGTGGCATAGCCATATGGGGTTTTTGTTTGATGAGATATGAAAGAGGGGATCGATTCTGTTTGAGTAACCAAGCAGTAGCCAAACAGCTTCTGCCCACAAAAACATCCGGTGCTTTGAATATCAGCAATGTAACCTTGCTGCTTCCACAGTGTCCGATTTGTCTTTCGATAACGCCGTTATTGTGAGGAGTTCACGAATAGACTTATGATGAATATGCCAACACCTTTCAATATTATATAGACATAACTTGTTTGAACAAATTCTGTCCATTTATCTGTTCGGAATATCTACTGTTTGTAGAGACCACTTGTATATGCTTAAGAAAGTTTATGACAAACTTCTGTAGTTTGCATCCTTTGATCCATAAGAAACTTTACGCCAAGTGAATCTAGAATAGTCATCCTACGATACTGAAAATGTATTTCATATTCCCATTATTACTCTGATACTACTCATTAGACCACCTAGAAATCCATGTGACGGGTATGACGAACTTCCATATTGGGTTTTTAGGTTTTGGGTAATGTGAGAGTACTTCTCCTTGCTTTTTCCATGTTGATAGGCTGAGCAAAGATGATCTTTTTCAAACTTCAATCTTGGAAAACCTCTAACCAAATCTTTTTGAGCAAGATCATTGATTGGGCCGAAGTTTAAATGGTTTAAACGATGATGCCACAGCCATGATTTGATCTTGGATGCTTTTGACAGCAAGCATACTAGAGAGGACTTCATCATATCATCAATCGATATCGTGTATAAATTGGTGCTACGACTACCTTTAAGTAAGTCAATGCCATTCATATCATGAACAAAGCAAGAATGCTTTCCGAAAGCAATTTCAAGATCAAAATCACAAAATTGCCCTACAAAGAACAGATTGTGTACCAAGACCTATCCATAAAGTATACTATGAATCAAACTGTCACCATAAACAAAATCTCCATAACCTATATATCTCTCCAAAAGTGATCATTTGGTCCCTGAATCTCTGACTGTCCCGATGAAACTTTTGTCTACGAAGTTCTATGAGCTTTTGAACGATTCCCCGTCATATTTTTGAATAGCCTGAGTCTATATTCAAAGGACGACCTTAACGACCTGCATTTTAAAAATAGACGAGAGTGGAGGAGTTTGGAATTTCGTTACCACAATGTTTTTGGTCCTGTTTGGTTAGCAATATAATCTGAAAACGTTACACAGAAGCTTAGTTGACAAGGGGCACTGTTCCCTAAGGCAAAATTCTTTCCCTGTGGGTCCCATTGATAATAACCACACTAAAGTTTTTCCTAAGGATAATTTCTTTTCCAGTGGGGTCTCCATTGATAACAACATTAGCAAATATTTGACCAGTATGCTTTCCAAACCCTCTTGTCTTTTCAAACTGTTATCAGCATTGTGCCTTTTTTTCCAAATCAGCTTTCCCTTTTATTCAAGATCATTTTAAACAGTGGAGGTTGCATTCCACACTAAAATTTCAAACTTTTAAAGCACACACATATCATGATTCGCAGAAATCAAGCATTTGTTACACATTTTGCACACAAATTCAGAATTCGAATTAATTACAACACGCTTAGAGCTAATGCTAGAATCAACTCGATTCACTTTTGTCCCCAGACAGACTTCTTTGGTCATAGGGTGTCTTCCTACAAGTCTTCTGATCACACTCCTTAGGCATGCAGGTACCTATTAGTTTCTTTGTATTGCATCTATGTCGTTTTGATCCGCTATCTTCATGGAACTTTTACTCCTGTAGAAGGAATCACAAGGATATTAGAATGTTGAACTTTCTGGTGTTCTTCGTGTTTCTGTGTGTTACTAGATGAAGTTCATGGTTTATCATTAAAAGTAACTTGATTTTTCCTAGTTAAAGGGGTAGAGGAAGCCTTGTTATCTCTTTCATTGAAACTTTTCAGGCAAGTGCCAATCACATATTCTAACAATTCCTGAGATAGCTTAGTGTAATGACAAGCATAGTTAAGTGCATTATCTAGTGGTTTAACTACTCTAGCTTCCTCTACAATCTCCCTAAACTGATTCTATAGCTCACCTTAAGATAGGGTTTGAATATAGTTAAAAGATGCACTCCTATTGTTCTAAAGGGGGAGGTGATGGATGGGTTTAACATCAATGTGCATACATGC
This sequence comes from Tanacetum coccineum, assembly GCA_026074375.1. Taxonomy (NCBI): domain Eukaryota; kingdom Viridiplantae; phylum Streptophyta; class Magnoliopsida; order Asterales; family Asteraceae; genus Tanacetum; species Tanacetum coccineum. Next base: position 11,301 of record BQNB010085964.1, on the reverse strand, counting down.
ACGCGCAAGAAACATTTGTTTGACAGAAGTCAGCTAGTGACACAAGACACTTTGCTTTTTCAACTGAGGCCTTTAGACTTTCTCAAATTCATTAACTATGTAGATGTCTTTTCACTAGTGTGGAGCACAAAGCGAAATCTTAATGGAGTCATACAATTCATTGTAATGCTGTTTGACCTTTTCTAGTTCTACTCTAACACACTCATTTTGTTCAATAGGAGCAATGACATCTTTAGCATTATACGTTTCACAACTTCTGTCATTCATTTTAGAGACTTACTTCAAGTTTTTTAAATACGTAGTCCGTTTTCTTGAAGCTATTGTCTAGATTTTTAATATTGGAAAATGATCAAATTCGGAACCATCCCTGAGAATTTGTGAATTGTTTTATTTCCAAGTAAGTTGTTTCTTAAGATGTTTGATATTTCAATTAGAAAATTTAGTATTCCACCTCAATTTAGATTAAATACCCTCTTATCATTCATCATAACATCCTTTTTGATTCTCATTTTGTAATTTAGAGACTCACCTTCAAGATCTAGACAACATGATTGTTCAATAGCAAACAACAATTGATTCGACAAACAATTAGCAATTAGATTCTCATTTGCAATGAGAAGGTTTTTCCTTTTAATTTTAGCACATTGCTTGTCCACAGTATTCTGGTCCACCATTTTGCTACATTAGAGGAGTTGTCAAAAATTTTTCCATTTCTTTAACTTCTTCTTTAAAAAGAGCCTTTTTAAACTCCTTCCAAGTGTTTTTTAAGTGTTTTGAAAAATGGTAATTGACTTTCAGTGTAGGTACCATCTTTTTTGTTTGGTTCAAAACCACTTTCCCTTCCCCTTCTGTGACACCTGTTTGGTGTGATATCTCTTTTTTACATTTTTTGTCAAATTCCGTAAAAGTATTGTGAGTGTATATAGGATTAATTTTCACTTGACTTTTTGTTGGGAGAACCCTGGGGATAAGCTTGACAGGTGTATTGGGTGGATACACAGTCGGTGCTGAATATGGTTTAGGAACTGAGGCTTCAACCTTTTTCCTTTCATTTTCATCTTTGGCCCAAAATATCTGTTCAGGGGTCGAAATCTCGTCTTAGGTGCGAAGATTTCAAGTATAGTTTTAGTTCTCCTTTTGAGTAATCTTAGGGGTGCTAACATAACTTTATTTTGAAAACACTAAGGATTTTTTCATTTTTCTCCCATACATTACCTTTTCCTAGTTAACTCAGCTATATAGGATGTTGGGGGAGAGTTATGAGTGGTGTACCTCAAGAGTTTCCCTTTGAGTCAATGCACAACAACAGGTTTATGATTGGTCATGACTATTTCAGTACCATTATAGAGGGCAGACTGAACTTGCTTAGCACGGTAGAACATAAGGATTTTTTAGCCTATTGCCACCTTTTTCTTATTCATCAAAATAACGGTTTGGTCCTACATAGAATGTGCACTATTTGTACATACTGATCTTGTTGAATAATCAATCTTCGAGCCTGTCCCCCACCTCCCTACCTTGTCATTTAGTTTTTCTACTAAAAACTCCTCAAGGTAATTAATACTTCTGTTTGTTCTAAAAATCCTTTTTCAAAATGGCCCACTTCATCCGTTCTTTGACTTTATAGTGGTCAAGATAAGAACTGAAGTTAGCATTGTAAGTATAAAGTTCCAATTTTAAATAAGTTTCTTTTCTATTTCGGTCAGAGATAATTATTCTCATTTGTTCATCAATCTTTTGTTCTTTTTCAGTTAATTCAAACTTTGCTCGTTTTTCATACTCCGCCGTCAATTCCTTATAGTCTTGCAAGTTATTCAGAATTCAAGAGTCCTTTAACTACTTATCCAGTTAATTACTATCCCTACTTTGTACAACCCTCTTACATGCATTTCATCGATATAAAGATCTCAAATGCATCATTATTGGTATAAAGATACATTACTTTGTAAAACATGTTTTGCGTTGTCTTCCACATACTAATCATACGAAATAGTATTACTATCACTCGTATAATCAGCTTCAAAGTCAACAACGTAGTCTTGTTGTATATTGTTTTGCATCTCGTGCACATCATGATGCCCATACGCACTATCATGATAATTATCATGATCTTGTACCTCAAATGGAATGTTCGAGTAATAAGATGTCCTGGCTTCATTAAAGATTGGATCTTCAGACGTAAGATTTGCCATTAACATGGTGTGTGTAGTAGGAGCCTCATCAACATCGGAGTCAAAGGCATCAAGTTGATCAGCTTCAAAGACATGATCCACGTTGAGTGCCAAATCTTGCTCTGGTGGATCATCCACATCATCATCAAAGTTGGTGACCTGTTCTCCTAAGAAACACCAATCTGATTCTTCATCCAGAACAGCACCCATTCCTCCTCCCGGGCTTGCATTACAGTAACAACTAGTCCTTGAGAGTAGTTTTGAATCCTGATCGCTTTGGCCGAGGACATTCTCCCCGATGCTATGGTGCCCAAGTCCCATTACAGTTTTTGTAGCACTTAATGGTGTATTAGCTTTACCAGGATTCACATTTCAACTCTGTTCTGACCTCCTACATCCCAGCACATGCATTCCTCTTGGCATTGTTCCTCTGAAATGGACCATCCCTGATATTCCAATGTATCTACCACAACATCCTGAACAACAAACTAAACCCGTTTTGATCTGTAGCTTTGTTCCTTGCATTGTGGAAGGAGGTTCTGAGTTGATTGTTGTTTGAGGTAAGATTCGATTTTTACGATTGAGTGAGGAGGAAAGTGAGTGTTAAGCTTTCAATCAAGTTTTCAGTTTAAAGAACTTCCTGAGTCCAGTTGAAAATTATTCCATAGAGGTTGGATTTGTGATTGAACATAGGATGTCCTGTGTGGATACTGCTGAATCGACACATTAAACACTAGAGCCAACAGATCATTAGTTGGTTGAGTGAACCTTTCCAACATCATTTTGTTCTCATTTGCATGTACTTCATGTTGCTTAAAGTAGGTATACAACTGATGAAAGTTATGAGCTCTTTCAAACCTCTGTGAGTTTGACTTCATGTGTATGAATCTGCTCCATTCAGTAACATGTTGTTTACAAATTTAGAGTTAAGCTACAATACTGGACATGTTCATACTTGAAAGTTCTTCATGTCGTTAATGGCCTTCGTAACCTAACATAGGTAAACATAATGGTCTCTCCTTTTGATTTAGAATGAACGTTCAAATCTCGTATAATTGTGATCCCCTAACTCAGATGCTTCCCGGAATTATCTTCACATTGTCCCAAATGTCTTTACGTCAGTATAGTGGTTTGATTGAGTGTGTAGATGTTTTTGTTAAACCTTGAAGTAAGATATATCCGTAGCACGAATGACAGCTTTATGGGTCCCTCCCTTTTCTTCAGTAGTAAGGACTGTAAAGACTCTAGCTAGCACGTTCAGGACCAATTGAAGTACACACTCTCCTACTCAGTTTCTTTTCAACAAACAGTTTGTTAATTCCATTCCCATTTTAAATGGACCTTCAGTAATCGATTTCTATTTTTTCTCATTATCTATTCCCAGACAATACAACGAATGCGTTGTTACCAAGAGTCAAAATTATGTTATGACAAGCATTGGTGGGCGAGCTCAGAACCCGGCATACTGATATCTTCGACATATAGACATCTATGAACATGTTATTAAATATACAGTCTTGATCGATCAGTGATAAAGGAGACTTGTGTTAAAGATATGTTTTAGATGTGATTAAAGTGATTATTCTACGGGATTTTACTAATCTTAACTGCAAACCGAGAAAGTAAACATTTCACGGATATTACAAAGTACGAAAACCGAAGAAAAATTAAGATTTTATAAGTAGACATATTTCCATTAAAAAACACAACATATTTCGCTTTAGAGTTTATGACATGTTACCGCTTAGGATAATCTGCTCATATTTCGCTTGAAGACCAACCATACATATGTTCCCTGATAATGTCCATATTTCACTTGATACATATTCGCTTGGAATCAACCTGTTATATTTCACTTAGAGGCAAATATATATCGCTTGAAAACATAATTTCTCTTCAATCAAACTGCATATTTCACTTCCTTCAAGCAAAAGGTCCTTCGAGCAAAACAAACGACTTTACCACAAAAATCACACCAAAAGACACCGACCCTTTTTGACGGTGTTACCTTGATTTTATCTAGCACAACTAGTACCTTATGGCCTAGATCTGCTTAAAAAAACCATAAAACATAAACACATCAAAGCACAAAAATCCAGGTTTTTTGATTTCGAACCAAGAACACAAAAAACAACTAGAAAACAAGATCTAATCAAGATCCAAATTCACACGAAGCTCAGCGAAAATCCCCACAAGGTCACTGATACAAAATGTAGATAACAATTTCACATCCCGGAGATGATTCTTGGATTTGGCTAGTTTCTTCTAGGAGAGAAACACCCGTAGAGGGTTTTCTATAAGAAGACAACTCTATTGTATAATGGAAATGAATAAATGACCTAGCAACCACTTCCAAAGTATGAAGAGGTAATTATAGTTCTTACAAAATACATTTTATTGATACCCGGTTCAAAACCGAAATCATACGATTAAGCTAAAACTCGAGCTATAATAAACAGTAAAATACACGGGGTGACCAGAGACTATGTCTAATAAATAACAAACTATAACACTGGCAAATTTTCGGGAATTGACATGACTATTTAACCCTTTGACTCTTCAAACCGACATATGACTTTTGATCATTTATTGTCAAATAAAAACGAATACCCGCTACCCTGTAATTTTCAGAACATAATAAAATAATAATCATATTTCTTATTACATATATCTCTCACGTCAAATTTATTTTTACTATTTCGACTTGAAAACGAAAAGATATATGTTATCCCTAAGTTGATTTATCAAAAACGACCCGCTAAATCACGTTTTCACGACTCGGACTCTTAAGCAATTTGATGTAAAACGACATTCCGGACAATTTTTTACATTTGCCCGAGACCCGAAAACGAGCAAAAAATGACCGAAATACCCTCGCAAAATTTTAGAAACGAGAACAACGCGTGTACCGACACGAAAATAATTAAATTATATTTAATTATAAAATTTTATTAAATAAAAATATTTAATAAATTATTCGTCATATTATTCAGAAACGTTTATTAAAAATGCAAATGTTCGAGTCAAAGTTGAAATTTTTACGAACAAAGCTTACCCGAGACATCTAACGACTATCAAAATAAATAATAAACATTAAATAAATTTTATAAAAACATTTATAAAATATAGTCAAGTAAATACTCATTTTTATAGGAAAAATGATTTGGAAAACAATGGCGCAAGTTTCGTGTTTTAAATCGTCCGTTAACTAGCCCGAACGAGTCCCGAAACAATATTTAACAAAAATTACACTTTTGGCCCCTGTAGTTATATTTACAAGAAAATCCCCTAGACTATTTTATAATTGCTAAATTGTTTTTAAGGTTTTAACTATAAATATTTACCAATTAGGGTTCCTCTTCATTATCATAAAAAACCTAGCCCCCATTTCTCTCTAACTTTTCTGACAGCCACCGGCGTCGTCACCCAAGTATGCTGCCGAGCCAACCACCACCACGACAAGCATCATCATCACCATCCACCACACCGTGACTCCACCGATACCTCCCACGAACCAACACCACCAATCATTATCATCGTCCACCATGGACCCCCAACCGGTCCTCCCATGCCATCATCAATCAGACGTGAACGCCTACCAACCAACCATCCAACCCCCGGCTTTTCCATCAACAACAATCCTCATCGTCACCCCACCTCATCTATCCGCCACCAAACGAACACCAACACCCAAGGATGCGTTGTGGTTTAACAGAAACACCAAGGATGTTTATTTCGGTGGTTTAGCAGTAGAAAAAAGGAGTGTTTATTTCGGCAGTTAACACCAAGGGTGCGGTTGGTTTGTGGTTATCAGCACCGAGGGTGCATTTGGGTTGTCCCGGCCACCCAACAGGGTGCGTATGATTGTCTTTGCCACCCACGAGGGTGCGTTGGTTTGACAGAAGCACCATCAAAGGTGCTTTTGGTTTTGATAAAACCTCCCAAGGGTGTGTTTGGTTTTATAAAATGCCCACAAGGGTGTATTTGGATCTGGGTTCTCATCACATAGGGTGCGTTTGGTTTGCTTAAAACGCACATGGGGTACGTTTGGTTTATCAGATCGCCAAAAGGGGCGTTTGGTTTAGCGGCAGTCACATAAGGGTGTGTTTGGGTGAGCAGGAAACCATAAAAAGGGTGTTTGGGTGAGCAGGAAACACATAAGGGTGTGTTTGGGTGAGCAGGAAACACACATAAAGGTGTGTTTGGGTAAGCAGAAAACACCATAAGGGTGTGTTTGGGTGAGCAGGAAACCATAAAAGGGGTATTTGGGTAAGCAGGAAACACATAAGGGTGTGTTTGGGCGAGCAGGAAACACCATAATGGTGTGTTTGGGTGAGCAGGAAACACCGTAAGGGTGCGTTTGGGTGAGAAAAACACTGTTAGGGTGCGTTTGGTTTAGCAGAAAAACCAATAAGGGTTCGTTTAGTCTATACAATCGACTAATAAAAATATCATATGATTTTATAAATATAAAAACCGGATTTAATGGTGGTTTAATGGTTAAATAAATATGTTGTTTATTATTTTGTTTTTGGTGTTTAACAACCTTCGGGTGTGTTTGGATTTGTGGTCAATAACATATTTGGGAGTATTTAGGTTTGGGTTTGCAACATTGATTGATTTAATTGAGGGAAAATAATTAACTTTTGCTAATATGGAAAACGTTAAATAAACGAATAGGTCATGCCGAGATTTTTATAAATTGCTACGCTTAGTAAATTTTTACAAATCTTACTTTATTTATTATCTTGAAAAGGACGAATTAAATGCCTTAAGAATTATTAGATCGTGAAGACCCGATAATCGAACATAAGCTATAATTTTTAGAGATTTCATTTATCTAATCCGTGACTTTAAAACGTGCCTTTATTTTTATAAAGGAACTTTCTATCTAAATCATTTGGGGATATCCGGGCGAGTGTCGAATTATTTAGTTTCATTTATTTTTATCATCTTTCTTATATAATACTTGGAAAGTATTATATAATTAGACCATTTTATTTTAATTGTCACCTTTTAGATATAACACATGTCGTGTATTATATACTCTTCGAGTTATTCTTTTGGTTGTGTATCTTGTTATATAATTCACGGTATGAATTATATACTTGGTCATTTTTCATTATGTAATATATACGGAATATATTACACACCTTGCGTTTACTTTTTGATTTATTTATTTAACCAACCACCAAGCTATTACAACTTAAAAATCTAAATCTTTTATCAACGTGTCGCGTTGATGTACTCATTCATCGAAAAACCCAAATACATTATCCTAGGCTAGTAGGATATAACCGTTAAGATAAACCGCAACTTCTTGGTCGAGCCGTTCCGACTTCCGTTGGTGTTGTGCTTTATATGTGAAATTCTGCCAATCGTTCTTCAACATCGATGTGAGTTTATAGCCCCTCTTTCACTTGTTTTACATTACTTTACAAATCTCGGGGGAGAATACATGCTCGTTACAACTTGTTTACATATTCATTTACAATCTCTTTTACATACTTGTTTACATACTTGATTTCGTTACTTGTTTACATACTCATTTACATATCTCGTGATGAGATACATCACTAGTTTTCACTTATGGATACTACAACTTTGTTTTCATTCTAATGATTATGGATTAGCTTAAGTTGCATGAACTGTTAATTACTCGGAGGGTAAGCGCGAATGTTATAAGATAGATCTATTGGGGTTGACATCCCCGTTCGGGTGACTAGCTATCACTGGAAACGAACGTTATACCATGTCGTTACATTGAACTACATTTACATGAACATTTACTTTGATTGTCTGAAATGGATTGACATTCATTGGGATACATTTACAGTGCCTGAAAAGATTGGCATACATACAAGTCAAAGCGCAGTTTCATGAACTTAGGTGTGTAATCGTAATCACATATGGTGACTATTGTATTGGATACAATGGTCATGCATACATTTCAAATCTTGGATTTAAACATAAGTACATACATTTTTTTGACTATTTAAGGGTTGGAATAGTCAGTCATACTTTACAAATCTTTGATTCAATATTTTTGCTTAAACATTTTATGATACTGTAGTGAGACAGTAGTCACTAAACATTTTACATGGTACTGTGATGATACATTAGGCAAATACATTCATTTGAATTTACATTCATACTTATAAAAATCTATGAACTCACCAACTTTATGTTGACACTTTTTAGCATATTTTTCTCAGGTGAATTAGATGCTTGGCTTACTTGATGTGCATTGGAGTTTAAAATGACAGGATTTCATTCATGGATTTCTACTTACATAAAAATGATCAAATCTTGTTGTATTGCTTTCAAGCTTTTCATTGTGATGCAATTATAAGACAAATGTTATATCAATTCCAAGAAAATCAACGAGATTACTTTTCAGACGATACATTTAGAGGTCGTTCTCTTGTATCTTGTGCTGTTGTATTATGAAGTAACACTCCCGGACACATTTCCGCTGCGACATATTGGTTATGCATATTTTACAACTCTTTGATTTCTAAAAATCATACATACATTTTGGAAGAACATTCAAGGATTAAAACTGGCAGAACACAGCTAGTATAGAACATTGGTTCTACAGATTATACTTACGAAAACCTATGAACTCACCAACTTTATTTGACGCCCCTTTAAGCATTTTTTCTCATGAATTAGATGATTGGCTCTTACTTGATGTGCAATGGAGTCTAAAATTGACAAGATTTCATTTATGGATTTCTACTTACATACAAATGATCAAATCTCGTTGGGTAGTTTTCAAGCTTTTCATTGTGATGCAATTATGGGATAAGTCTTATATCAATTTCAAGGAAATCAACAAGATTACTTTTCAAACGACACATTTAGAGGTCGTTCTCTTGTATCTTATGTTGTTATATTATGAAGTAACGCCCCCGGACATATTTCCGTTGCGACACATTTTTGGGGGTGTTACATCAACCATAGATCCTAAAAATATAAATGAAGCTTTAAAAAATAAAAGTTGGGTAATTGCTATGCAAGAAGAATTAAACAAATTTATATCCAATGATATTTGGGAATTAGTCCCAAATCCTAAGGATATGACCATTATTAGAACTAAATGGGTGTATAGAAACAAGCTTGACGAAAATGGTGTCGTGTCTAGAAATAAAGCTAGGCTAGTCACCCAAGGTTACAATCAACAAGAATGAATTGATTATGACCAAACTTATGCACCCTTAGCTAGATTAGAATCCATAAGAATCTTATTAGCATACGCATGCGCACTAGACTTCAAATTATTTCAAATGGATGTGAAGAGTGCATTCCTTAATGGTTTTATCAATTAGGAGGTTTACGTGGCATAACCTCCGGGATTCATTGACTTCGCAAAACCTAATCGTGTTCATAGACTCAAGAAAGCGCTCTATGGACTCAAACAAGCTCCTAAAGCTTGGTACGATAGATTAAAAGCCTTTCTTATTAAACATAATTATACTATGGGAATGGTAGATAACACACTCTTTACTAAAAAGAAAAATTCTAATCTCATAATTGTTCAAATATATGTCGACGACATTATATTCGGCTCAACTTGTCAAGAATTGTGTGATGATTTTGCCAAGATCATGCACAATGAGTTTGAAATGAGTATGATAGGCGAACTAAACTCTTTCTTAGGACTACAAATAAAACAATTAGAAGATGGTATATTCTTCAATCAATCAAAATATATAAAAGAAATGCTTAAGAATTTTGGATTAGAATATTCTAAGCCAATGATAACTTCTATGTCTACGGAAACGAAACTCACGAAAGACGAAGAAGGTGAGTCCGTGGATAATACTAAATATAGGGGTATGATAGGTAGTTTATTATACTTAACGGCAAGTAGGCCCGATATCATGCTTAGTGTTTGCCTTTATGGACGCTTCCAAGAGGATCCCAAGACCTCTCATCATGAAGCGGTTAAACGTATCGTTCAATACATTAAAGGCACTACGCACTTGGGATTATGGTATCTTAAGGGGTCTGGCAAAGAAACCGTAGTATATGCCGACTCTGATCACGTGGGAGATTATGTAAACCAAAAAAGCACTAGCAGTATTTGTACGTTTATGGGATGTTTAACATCTCGGTTTTCGAAGAAGCAAACCACTCTTGCTATATCCACTACCAAAGCCGAATACATAAGCGTCGAAAAGGCATGACAACAAGCACTATGGATAAAACAAGCTCCCGTTGATTATGGCATTTGACTCGACGACATTCCTATAATGTGTGACAACAAAAGAGCAATAGATTTAAGCAAAAACCCCGTTTAATATTCGCGTACTAAACACATAGAAATTCATCACCATCTCCTTCGTGACAATGTTCAAAAGGGAAATATCTTCATCAAAAAGGTTCCTTCGGAAGACAACATCGCCTGACATTCTAACTAAACCTCTTAAACGAGAGTCGTTCAATTACTTGCGTCTATGTCTAGGAATGATGGAACAAAACGACTAAAATCTTTAATTTTTGTTAAAGTAATCATATTACCAAAATTATTTATAAACTTCACCCATTTATCCAAAATACCCAATTATAATAGAAAACTGAAAATATCACAACTTACTTAAAAATCTCTAAGATTTACCAAAATCAAAAAATCGAAAAATAAGTCGTCAGAGGGGCAGCCCCCTGATCTCTAAGGGGACATGACACCTTAATACAGGCGGGCCCCTTATCAATAAAGGGCCGACCATATGACAGAACGAATTTTTTTTCTTCTCCTGTAAAAACCAGAAACAAACACACCCCCAAAACCGCTACTGCAAATGAGGAATATAACCCAACCAAAACACCATAATACCATCTAAAAACTCAATCTCAAACGCAACAATACACACTCAAGAACATATACATCGTCATCAAAAACAACAATTGTAAGTAACTTTAATTATTCCTCTCTCAATCTTGTGTCTATGATTCTATTTTGCACAAAACCAAAAATTGAGATTTTTTTTACAAACAACTATAATGCTTCCCATAGTCATATGAATTGCATATTTGCAAACACTTGATTTTCACACAATTTTAATTTCCTTTCTTGAATATTAAAAATACATATTTACATATAAAATATAAATCCCAATATATTTTT
>BQNB010085963.1:0-28321 GCA_026074375.1 Tanacetum coccineum | reverse complement strand
AAATATAAAGAGTGCACATGTGTTTTATACATACTATCTTGCAAAAATATAGTTATAATAAATATATAAATAGTAAAGACACACGTGCATGCAGGAGATACTAAGTGCACATGTTGGAAACACGAAAAGTGTCGATCACTTCCAAAGTTGTAACAAGTCTTAACTCGTAGTTAGTATAAGGAATAGATTAGTAGTCTAGTCCGGCCCAAGGCCCATGGGTGGCCCAACTCCAGCCCATGGGCCGGCCATAGTAGTATTTATACACCCTCTCCTAGTGTTTTCATTTGTTAGTTGTTCACTTTGTTATCCATTCCATATTTCCATAATACACATTCATCCATTCCATCCAAGTTTCTCTAAAAATCCAACCCACATCTCACTTATTGTTCTTGGTTGATTCATAAGATTATTGGTATTCTTCAATTCCTAATATATCTCATGCATATCACTTAAGCAGTACTATCTATATATGCTAGCAGTACTAACTTACTACTAACAGTACTAACTCTACTACCAGTAATAACATATATACTGGCAGTACTAACTAACTAATACTAACAGTACTAACTCAGGAAAACATAATTCCTAATAGCAGATCACTTATTTGCTGGGCCAAAGTTGGAGATGTTCAACTTACGGGACCAGAAATAATCCATGAAACCACTAAAAAGATAGTGCAAATTCGACTACGCTTGCAAGCTGTAAGAGACCGGCAGAGAAGTTATGCCAATGTAAGGCGAAAGCCTTTAGAATTTCAAGTTGGAGATCGTTTTATGTTAAAAGTGTCACCTCGTAAAGGTGTCATCCGATTTGGAAAACGAGGAAAGTTTAATCCCCGGTACATTGGACCTTTTAAAATCCTTGAACGGATTGGCCCAGTGGCATATAAACTTGAGCTTCCTGAAGAGCTCAGTAATGTCCACAGTATTTTCCACCTTTCTAATCTAAAGAAATGCTTATCTGACGAATCCCTTGTCATTCCAATGAAAGAGCTTCGACTCGATGACAAACTCAACTTTGTGGAAGAACCAGTGGAGATCATGGATCGAGAAGTCAAGCAACTAAAACAAATTCGTATTCCTATAGTCAAAGTTAGATGGAACTCCAAAAGAGGACCAGAATTTACATGGGAACGCGAAGATCAAATTCATTCCAAGTATCTACATTTGTTTTCAAACATCACTTCGGCATCCAACTAAATCTAGGGACAAGATTTCTTTTAAGGGAGGGAGACTATAACAACCCGTAATTTTCATCACTGTAATTATCCATCTATTAAATTAGATGCACTGTAATATCCATCTATTATATATACCACCTTTTTACAGGGAAATTTTTGCTTTATCTCATTATGCAACGTAACTTGCCTCTCTAAACACGCAACCTCTACCAATGCCATCTATATCTATGTTTATATCATGTAAACATCCTAATATGTCAAGTCTATATCTTAATATCATTTTTACCAAGTACATTACCCATTTAATGTATTTATCACAATGTTATTTCAAAACGAACTTTAAACCTTAAACGTTTATATCAAACCCTAATTATATGTAATGTACACATATAAAATGAATGTACAAGTATTCAAGGCATGTGTAAAAGTATCATAGCATAATATTTGAATCATACTTCCCTCCAAAACCATGGTACAACACGTTTAAGCTCAATGTATAAATCAATAAAGCATGGATTCAAATAAGCTCATTTTACCACCATTTTTCTTCTAGTTTCTTACCACTACTTAAGCACTAAGTACAAGCTCCTAATGCACAACATTTAAACCCTAATTACCCTAATCCTAAACCCTAATCTACGTCCTAAAACCTAAAACCCTAACCCGAAACCCTAAACTAGTTTTAAAACCCTAATTTCATTTTAAAACCTAAACCTTAAACCTAAACCCTAATCCTAACAATAAAACCTTAATCCTAAACCCTAATCTATCCTAAACCTTAACCCTAACTCGAATTTAAAACCAAAAACCCTAACCCGAACCTAAATTCAAACCCGACACCCCTTTATTTCATTTTTGACCCATTTTAAACCAAGCTAGCATCCAAGCACCACCATGACCTCACTACTACATCACCACCAAGCACCTTACCCACCTCCTTGCCTCCTTGCTTGCTACAATACTTGGTTACCAAGCAAACACCCCCTTCGTCACCTTTCTTGCAAACCGAACCCCCCACAACCCTTCCACCTTGCAAAGCTACACTCCTAGCTCTCCATACTCATCACCTAGCTGCCCTTAGTCATTCCCCTACAACCCTTGGCCACCACACCAAGAAAACTTGGCCACCAAGGGTGTTCGAGTACTATATATACGCATACATACACATACTTTTCAAACACACCTCAAATCTTCATCACAAACACAAATGGAGTTCTAAATCAGACCAAGGAGGATCAAGAGAAGCCTTAAGATCAGAATTGAAGCCAAGAATCAAGAAAAAGAAGCCCTTGAAGTTGTTTTCTAGGCGTACGAATCCAAATAAGCTCATACGACCCATATAAGCTCAAGTAAGCTCAAAATCTTGTTCAATAAACTCATAATCTATTTTAGAATATTCATAAGACTCCTAAGATCCTATATGAACTCTTGTTTAAGCCTTGAATCCTCAAACCCATGCGTTTTTGGTTAAAACCCTAAAAAAGACCAATTTTGAGTTTCTAGCTAACGAATCCTTTTTCTAAACTTTTGTTACATTAAAACATCTTATTTTAGCTTATTCTAATAAGCCATGACCTGCAAAACTCTTTTAGATTTTAAAAATATCAAAATTATGAATTTTGGACTTGATTTGCAAATGTTTTCATGCATAGGGGTATATATCGTAAGTTTTTAAAATTTATAACTAGAGGAACTGAAAATGTTATTTTACTAAAGCTATAACTACAAGGGGCTGTTTTGCCAAGTTCTAAAGTTAAATGTTTAAATTACATATACTTTATATATAAAAGACTAAATTTGTAAGTTTATAAATCAAGGGTATTTATTGTCATTTTTGCAAACTTAAAAATATAAAATATAATAATTTTATATAAATTATAAAAATATATATTAATATTATAAGACTCGATTTTATTAAAACCCGATACATTTGACGCATTATAAATTAATTACGTTATATATCTAACGTAATTTATCATCGACTAGTTTTTGAAGAAACTTAAAATATTATCGTATCACGTTACTAGGGAATTTCATGAGAGGGGTTTCATTTGGGTATTTGTTTTGACGAGTTCGCTGGGTTTCCGATTTAAAGTGCCTTGGCTCCTCAAACGATACTGCATGACCTCTGAATTATGATACCCTACACACATTGAACTTACAACAATAATTCCAATAATTAAATGAAATCAAATATTATATGTTAAACACGTAAAGTTTTGAACCAAACTGAGGGGAAGTATGAAAGGTACGGGTGTGTGACGGGGGATGGGAGGGGGGGTTGACGCGGGGGGGCCGGTTGCGAGACGAGAGCGTTACTTTATCCACATATATATACTTTTGGGCCATCAATCAGATTTCCTGTTAAGGTTGAAGTTCATAGCCTCGGTATTTTAAAATCTTGAAATGTTTCATAAACCCGCGAGGGGGATAACATGCTATCAACTCATGACAAAACAATATATTTTTCCAATTGTATGCTCATTCCTCTGATTCATTTATGAGCCTAAGTCCTTTAACTTTGCATTAAGACCCCACTAACATGAAACCGAAAAGAGTGGGGATGGGGCGGGAGGGCGTGTGGATGGATGGGCGGGGGGGGGGGGGGGGGGGGGGGGGAGGTAGGGAGGCAGCGGGGGGGGGGGAGAGGGGGGCAGTGGGGTAGGGAGGGGGGGGGGGGGGGAGTCTATGTTTGGGGGGGAATGATTGGGGGTAACTCGCTCTGTGAATAGATCTATTTGGGACTGAACTCCCCCGTTGGTGTACCTATACTTTCTGGTAACCAAACGCACTTCATTTGAATCACTATGCGGGTGTTTGGCAAGGCACCCGTTAGGGGCAACTTCTTGTGATTATTGATTATCTCAAGGTCTCGATGTCATGAGCTTAGGGCAATAATACTATTTTCTATAATAATTGTACTCATTGCAATTATTACACTTATGGATGTATAACAACGTAACCCACTATTGAACTTGTATTCAAACTGTTTAACTTAAACCTATGAATTTCACTAAACTTTTGTGTTGACTTTTTAGCATGTTTATCTCAGGTAACTGAGCATCTTATGGTACGGAGTGACACGGACTTGAAGATGGCTAAACTGTTATCATTCAAACTTTATGTTTCTAGATTTTGGGATCTCTCTTCTTGTAAAACTCTGATGAATAAATGAATGATAACTAAATTTTACAAAAATATCTCTTTACGAGTCATTTTTTATGATTATGACTGTTGTACTATGAAATAATACCCCAGATTAGCTTCCGCTGCTATATTTGTCAAAATGGGGGTATTATATCACCCACCTCATCATCTTGCTCTTTTGTCACTGTGACATTGTCATCTACCTGTTGACTGCAATATTTTACCCTGCAAATTTTGAATAGTAACAACAATTAGTATGCGTATAAGAAGCTAATCGTCTTTATTTATCGTCTCTCTGGGCAATGGAAACATATGTACAAAACACTAACCATTCCCTTGGGCCCTAAGGTCGTCTTCACCAAGTCAGCTATTGCTATAGCTCCAACAAAGGATGCCTGAAACGGAAATAGCACGTAATAAAAATTTATTACAGCCAAGCATAAACTCCTAGCCAAACATATGATGTAAGAATATAAGAAGACTTACCATTCTAGAGCGTTCACCCTTCTCTTCGGTAGCTTCAACTTTAAAAAGTCTTTCAACTTGAGACACACCAAATATTAAATTAGGGAAACGTAAAAAGAAGCGGTGGTTATGAGGTATGAGTGTTTAACATTCTGCCATGGAGAGGATGTAGATTGAACGAATCCAATTACTCGAAGGATGTTATACCCTGAAAAAAACAAAAACAATTTGCTATCAATACATGACGAGAAAGTGGCAACGATTTCTTACCATCAGATATGCAAAAAGAGTTTGACTTCGCTTGGAAATTTATTCCTTTATTATGAATTGTTACACATCCCCATACCCTGCCTAGGCAGGAATGGGTTGCGTTGTTGTATGAGTTGTTACACATACGAGATATAATGACCCAATCCCATAACAAAGAACGAAACTTTAAACGAAATTCTATAGACCATATGCATTTGTTAGGAAACTAATTAGGTTTTTAAGATCTTTAGCATTAAGTTTCATATCAGTTTCAAATCAGCTTCATATCCATCCATGATTCTTATACAGCTTCATATAAGTTTCTAAAATACACAGCTTCATATTTTAAAATATCTTCTACATGCTTCTCTAAACTTAACTATTCACAAGTCATCAAATCTGTGTCCCTTCCAAACATGAACCGCTAAAGCTCATCTCAGTCCTAAAGTTTCCTCATTTTGCCACATATCAAGCTCTAACTATAAAAAACTTCATTCTCAAACCTTAACTACTTTTGCTTCTAATCTTAAAGAGGTGTTTACTTAAGCATATTTGTGGGCTAACGAGCTTATTTGCTTTCGGTTTTATATTTCGTAAGCTTAACTTTTCCAAATACTTACGAGTTTATATATATACAAACTTATATTGACCCTAAAATCTCATAACAAACCAAAACATTCGAGCTTGTGAATTTTAAATCGAAACCAGATATAAGCTTATAAGCCCACAAGTAAGCTTATACAAACACCGTTTTAAATCGTTAAAAATTCAAGCTCTAACAATTAAAAAAACCCTTATTTTTCAAACCTTAAACTAACATTCAAAGTTTTCATTACAGACTACTACTTATGCTTCCAATGTTAAACCACTAATGCACATCGTATACAAAATCAGTCCTAAAGTTATCAAATTGGTTTTTGCTACAACTACTACTTAACCATCAAATCTTGAACCGCTAACGTGCTCATCCTATACAGAATCACTCGAATACTTTCCTCTTTTCGCCACATTTCGACCTCTAACAATAAAACAAAACCTAAAAACCATAGCTTTCAAATGTTAACTATCTTAAACCACTAATGCGCTCATCATATACATAATCAGTCCTAAATCTTCAAAAAATCTCATAACAAACCAAAACATTCAAGCTTATGAAATTTGAATCTAAATTAGATAAGCCCACAAATAAGCTTAAACAAACACCCCTTTAAACCGCTAAAGCCACATTCCAAACTCTAACCATAAAAAGGAAAAAAAAACCTTAGCTTACAAACGTTAGCTATCTTAAACCACTAACCCGCACACTGTATACAAAATCAATCCTAAATTCCCTCCTTTTCGCCATTTTTCGACCTCTAAACCATAATAAGAAAAGAAAAAAAAGCTTTCAAACGTTAACTAATTTAAACCGTTAACGCGCTCATCGTATACAAAATCAATCCTAAAGTCCCCTCTTTCGCCACATTTCGACCTCTAACCATAAAACAAAACCCTAAAACAAATCTTGAACCCACTAACAATATCAATCCCAAAATAAAAAACCCAAAAAAAAATCATTTTAAAACATAACTAAGCAGAGTATTAAAGGGGTGTTTGTTTCGGCTTATATGTGAGCTTATGAGCTTATTTGATTCGGCTTATATTTCATAAACCTAAATTTTCCAGCTTGTTGTGAGCTTATATAAGTTTATTACGATATAATAAACTTATTATATAAGCCTATTAGTCTTAAAATAAGCTGGAAAATTAAGGCTTATGAAATAGAAGCCGAAATAAAATAAGCTAATAAGCCCACATATAAGACGAAACAAAATATTTATAATAAAATAAACATACTTTGATGATTGTTCAATCTATAAGAATACGAGTCAAACTAACGCCAATTACATATAACGCGGCTCGGAGGACCAAATAAACATTCAAAATCGACTTTAAAAATTAACGACATCGACCCTCGTTATCTGGGGACGAAATTCACAATTGGCCATCCACTTCAGGGACAAATAGTGTGATTTACCCAAAAAGAAAAGAAAAGGCTGAAAAGTATACACCCAACTGACGACTTACCTCAATCTCATTTCTCATCCCATCAAACACACACACAAACCCAGAAAAAACATCAAAATCCAAAATGGAATTCACCACGTTAAGCACCAAATCAGACCATAAAGAAGACGACATCGACCTAGAACAAGGAGTAACACTATACCCAGGAATCAGCCATGGAGAAAACGTGCTCCGTTGGGGTTTCATTCGTAAAGTACTTGTGTTTGTGTGTTTTTTGAGTTTAGGGCTACAACTATGTTTTGTTTCTTCTTGTGTTGATGGGCTTTGTGGGAAGTAACTCATTAGCCCAAACTTTTTTATGAGCCCAATATTCATATAGATTTTCTTTCTGTTTATGTAGCATAAGGTGATGTTTGAATTCGATCGACTTAATTGATTTAATATGAAAAAAAACTGAATTCATTAAGTCATGTGAAAATTATTTTTATGTGACTTAATGAAAAAATATGACTAAAAATATTAAGTAATAAAACTGATAATATTTGCATTAAGTCATCACTTAATTAAACACGGCTTAATTGAAAAACATAACGAATAAGCCCTTTGTTAGGGGCCTAAAGTGTGGTGGCTCAAGTTAATGTAAAAAGTGCATGTCACGTTATGCCATTTCAGTATTTCATCTTTTTACTTTTTGATCACTCATACACAAATACTCTCTAACTAGTCATTCAAGCCAAAACTTCACTTTATTTTATTTTTTATTTTTTTCCAGAAGAACTAATTTTTCATTAATTAAAATAAAAATACAAACTACAATACAAAAATAAAAATAATAAAAAATGATAAATTACATTGTTGGTCCCTCAACTTAGGGTGGATTGCGGATTTAGTCCCCATTTAATGAGATTTTTTAGCAGCCTCCCAAGGTCGGCTTTTTGGTGCCCGTTTGGTCCTTTGAGCCTCTTTATATGTAACGGTCGTTACGTTGACTCGTTGTCTCTCCTATTTGACTTTCAAACCATGAGCTTTTTGAAATTTAACTTTTTTTAACTATTTCACAGTTGATCGATGACTCATAATTCAAAACAATAATCTTTACTGAGGCCGCTTTTTTGTCCTTTTTCAATTACGCTGTTGGTCCCTGATGCAGTTTTTTTTAATCTTTTTTCCAGTTTTAAAAGACAGCTATTTTTTTTGCAAATGCACAACCCAACAAGATCTACGTGGTGTTTACATGGTGTCTCTAAACATATCCTTTAGTTAGTGTTGTAAACAAACTGAACGTTCAGGGAACACGAACCGTTCGGTAAAAAATTCATTTATGTTTGTTTAATTATTAAATGAATGAACATGAACAACATGTTATGTTTGTTTAATTTAATGAACGAAAATGAACAATAGCCTTGTTCGTTCATTTATGTTCGTGAACGTCCGATTATTCGTTCGTTTATGATCATATTTATTTATGTTTATTTATTGTATCTTTTTTATTATATAATTTATAATTACATTACTTAAACAAAATAACACTTATCAAACATAATATTGTGTATATTCTATGTAATATTTTGTTTTATTTTAATTCGTTCTATATGTTCGTTTGTCGTCGTAAACATCGGACCCATGGAACAACATTATTTCTTAATAAACGAACATGAATAAGAAAATGAACCAATACCGAACCAGTTAATGAACCACTTCGCATTCATCCCATGATCACACTGTCGCAATCACGCATTGTCAAACCTATCGATCGCTTGTCTCTAAATACTTTCTTGATTTCTCCTATTCCTAAAAATCCGTCCGACGCCTTAAAAGATCCATAGTGGCGTAATGCTATGTACGATGAGTATAATGCGTTAGTTAAAAATGACACATGGTTACTTGTACCAAGGCCCGCAAATGTCAATATAGTTCGCTCTAATATGGTAATTTAAGCATAAGTTTCACGCTGACGGGACTTTGAGCTGTTATAAGGCTCGTTTGGTTGCTAATGGTAGTAGTCAGCAACTTGGTGTTGATTTTGATGAGACATTTAGCCTGGTTGTCAAACCAGCCACTATTCGCACGGTTCTTAGCCTTGTTGTGTCTTGTAAGTGGCCGATTCACCAACTTGATTTATCAGAGACTGTCTACATGCATCAGCCACCCTGTTTTGTTAATGTTGGGTTCTCTAACCATGTTTGTCATTTACAAAGATCTTTATATGGACTGAAACAAGCACCTCGTGTTTGGTTTTGGCGTTATGTAGGTTATGCCACACGGACCGGATTTTGCCACAGTCGTTGCGATTCTTCTCTATTCATTTACAGAAAGGGATCTCATGTTGCTTATCTTTTTTTATATGTGTATGATATTATTCTTACGGCTTCTTCTACAACACTTCTTCAACATCTTATTGATTCTTTACATTGTGAGTTTGACGTGACTGACCTCGAGGCACTTAATTATTTTCTTGGTATCTTTGCTGTTTGTCACTCTATAGGTTTATTTTTATCTCGGCGAAAGTACGCTCTTCAGCTCCTTGAGCGTGCTAACATGGTTAATTGTAACCCCTCTCGGACACCATTTGATACGGAATTCAAACTGGGTCCAGACGGGGTTCCAGTTCAGGATCCTACTTTGTACCGAAGTATTGCAGGGGGACTTCAGTATCTCACGTTTACACGTCCAGATTTGTCTTATGCAGTTCAACAGATTTGCCTTTATATTCACGATCCGCGAGAGCCACATTTAGTTACTCTCAAGCGTATCTTATGTTCGGGGTACTTTGGATTTAGGCCTTCACTTATATGCATCCTCCACCACCTCTCTGGATGGTTATACTGATGCTGATTGGGCGTGTTGTCCATCTACACGACGGTCTACCTCCGGTTATTGTTTTTTTTGGGTGATAACTTATTATCTTGGTCAGTTAAACGACAACACACTCTTTTACGTTCAAGTGCTGTAGCTAAATACCAGGGTGTTGATAACGTTGTGGCAGAGACTACATGGCTTCGTAATCTTGTTCGTGAGTTACACTCTCCTTTATCGACTGCAACTCTTGTCTACTGTGATAACGTTAGTGCTATTTATATGTCTGCCAACCCTGTTCAACATCAACGGACGAAACACATTGAGATCGACATCCATTTTGTTTGAGATATGGTTACGACTGGTCAGGTTAGAGTTCTACGTGTGCCCTATCGTTTCTAATATGCCGATATTTTCACCAAGGGACTGCCTTCTGCATTGTTTGAAGAATTTTGATCCAGTTTGAGCGTTCGACCTTCTCCCGCTCTAACCGCGGGGGTGTATTAGTTGATAATATTAATGAAAGGAGTGATAGTTGACTCTTATGTTTGGTATGATTATAGGATTAGTTCCTAGCTGTATCATTGATGACGTATAATAGGTATACAAAGCCTTCGGGCTTGGGCCACACCATCACTTGGGCTTCTGGGCCTAACTTAGCAGTCATGGGCCGAAACTAAACCCAATCCTGCATTGGTCACGGCCCGGACACGGCAAAGCGGACGCGCCCCTAACTATAGGATGCTTCCGTCCACGAAAAGTACACGCGTCCGTACACACAGTTATTACGGAACCTTGCCCGACAAGGGACCCACTCTGACCACTACGAAATACTAGGAAACCTTAATATTAGACCCCTATAAGTAGGGACCTAATACACAATGAACAGTACGATTTTCTCACTCTATACTCTCATACTTTCTCTCTCTACATATTTACTTACTTTTACGTCGGAGTCTAACGGTGGGGTCCGCCCCTACGGTAAGGCTAACGGTTTTTATCTGATTGAGCAGAAAATCGTCATTTCTCTTGCTCTAGTATAAAACCCAACGCTCAAATCATCTAGAAGCCCAACCTAATACAAGATTTGAGCCCAGACCTGCACCCGATGCCTACTTTGTACTAACAAGTGGCGTCATCCGTGGGACCCGAACGCAACTACGTTTTCTAAAAAACTCACCATGAGCACTCATGAACAACAAACCTCAACAATTCCCACATCCGTTGTGCAGATCACTGGAGGAAAAAGTGGTCCACAAAATCTCGAGGAACCTGCATCCAATGAAGCCCTAAGAGAATTGTGTGACAAAAACTACCACCAACTTCTGCCACTTATTGCTGAAAAAATGCAAAAAGAAAAGGAATAGCAAGATAAGCTCAAAGCGATAAAGGCACGCCTACTTTATGGCGATGAATCCGGGAGAAATCCAAGAAACCATGAAGAGTCCCGTTACTCCGAATCCAAAACGCCAACTGCCCAGACAGAGCCGAGAAGGAAGCATGGGCGCAAGCACTCACGAAGCCCGTCACCGGTCGCTAGTGTCTTCAGGAGACTCGAACAAAACCGATCTCCTTCACCTATAGCTCACGACGCAAAGGAGGAGGTGTGTTCAATAGGCTGGGAAGAAAGAACAGGCGCGTATACACCCTCTGATAGTCACCACCAGAGTTCCTAATAAAAGGGAATCGAGGTACCGGCAAGAAAGCATCATCATGAGGGCACATCGTCCCGAAGAACCAGCGGATATTCGGAGAGCGAAGACAGCGAAGGGGGTCACTGGAAGTCCAAATCAAAAAGGCATAGGTCAGATACCTACGAAGACGATCTCTCCCAGCCTTGGACGTGTGAAGAAAGAAACCCTTTCACGACCCGGATCCAACACTTTGACTTCCCAAGGACAAGGATGCCTAGCCATGTCAAGACTTACGACGGAAGTGGGGATCCGGAAGACCATATAAAGCTATTTCAGTCCGCTGCAAAGACAGAGAGATGGGCAATGCCAACGTGGTGCCACATGTTCAACTCGACGCTAACTGGGAATGCTAGAGTCTGGTTCGACAAACTCCCAAAAGAATCCATTGACAGCTATGAAGATCTGAGGGCAGCATTTAGGGAAAATTATCGCCAGCAAACAAAACACATTAAGGATCCAGTGGAGATACATCACATCAAGCAAAGGGATGGAGAGTCCACGGAGGATTTCATGGAGAGATACAAAGAAGAAGTCCTGGACGTGGAAGGAGCGCCGGAATGCATGAAGATCTCCGGATTCATGCATGGGATAACCCACCCTGAGTTGATCAAGCGTTTATACGAAAAAATCCCAAGGTCAATGGACGAAATGTACAGGGTAACTACGTCTTTTCTACAAGGGGAAGTTGCCGCATTCAGTCATGGCCGGAAGAAAGCACCCACGCCATGGAAGCAACCAGAAGGGGGAAACAAACCGAGTTTCAAAAAAGGTTTCAAAAACAAGCACAGGTCGGACCGGAAGCCAGACAGGTTCTCACTCCTTACAAAGACCCCGAAAGAATTTTTCGCTTTAGAGAAAGGAAAATTCAAGGCTCCACCACCAATGGTAACCCCTGCGGAAAAAAGGGATCCAAACAAATACTGCGAATTCCATGCGGATACGGGCCATAGTACGAACGAATGCATGCAGTCGAGAAAGCAGATAGACGAAATGATCAAGGCAGGTAAATTGTCACAATTCATCAAAGAACTAAAACAGAACGACAAGCCAAAGGCACCCAAAAAAGGGGAAACAGCCGGAAAGGAAAGACCACTAGCCATCCTGATGATCCAACCATGGGAAAAAGTAGCCAAGCAAAAAGTCACCCAGAGTTTCTCTCCGGAGACAACAATATCTTTCCCACCTCTGGGAGACGAGGACGGAACAGAGGGACCAATGATCATTGAGGCTGAGATAGGAGGACACTTTGTGCACCGAATGTACGTGGACGGAGGAGCATCCTCAGAGATCTTATACGAACACTGTTTCGTCAGGCTCAGGCCTGAAATAAGAAGCCAGATGGTTCCGCCTACCACATACCTAACTGGATTCAGTGGGGAAACCATTTGGCCGCTGGGTCAGATATCCTTGCTAGTGAAAATAGGTGACGAAGGACATTCTACTTCCGCATGGATGAACTTCATGGTTGTCAGATCACCATCCCAACACAATGGAATAATAGGCAGGCCGGGTATAAGGAAAATCCGTGCCATACCATCCACGGCACATGGGATGTTGAAGTTCCCAGTTGAGGGAGGAACGGTAACACTACGCAGCAGTAGGATCATCCCTATGGAATGTGCAATGATTTCCGGACCTAGCACAAAGCCCCCAGAAGTTGGCAAAATATTGGAAGAGAAGATAAGAGTGGCCATTCATCCGGAATACCCTGAACAAACAATAACCATAGGGTCTACCCTAACAGAGAAAGGACGTAAGGAACTATGTACTCTGCTTGGACAAAACTTAGACGTCTTCGCCTGGAAGCCAGCGGATATGACGAGCGTCCCACGAAACATCGCGGAACATCGCTTGAATATCCAGGAGGGATGCCCACCTGTCAAACAAAAGAAAAGAGGGCAAGCACCGGAAAGAAACAAAGCAATCCAAGAGGAAGTAGAAAAACTGGTGGATGTTGGAATCATGAAAGAGGTTCATTACCACAGTTGGCTATCTAACCCGGTAATGGTCAAGAAGCACGATAGAACCTGGCGAATGTGAGTAGATTTCAAAGATCTAAACAATGCATGTTCCAAGGATTGCTACCCATTGCCAGAGATAGACTAGAAAATAGAGTCTCTCTGTGGATATCATTTTAAATGCTTCTTGGACGCATATAAAGGATACCACCAGATTAAAATGGCAAAAGAAGACGAAGAGAAAACGGCATTTATCACAAATCAAGGAATATTTTGTTATTCAAAGATGCCGTTTGGTTTAAAAAATGCGGGATCGACCTATCAGCGTCTGGTGTACAAGGCATTCCAAAGACAGATCGGGCGCAACCACACCTGGAGTATATGACGCGAACGACTGGTAATAAAAATCCGTCAAGCTAAAGAAGAAATTATCCGCGACATCAGACAAGAGACATATCAAAACATTCAAAACTCTCCGGCAAATAAACATGAAGCTGAATCCAAAAAAATGCTCCTTCGGAATGCAAGAGGGAATGTTCTTAGGCTATAAAGTAAATACTGACGGACTCAAAGTATGTCCGGACAAGGCCGACGTGGTCCTTAGCTTGCCATCTCCGAGATGCCTCAAGGACGTACAAAAGCTGAATGGGAAACTAGCAAGTTTAAACAGGTTTTTGTCAAAATCAGCTGAAAAGTCACTGCCTTTCTTTAAAACCTTGAAAAGGTGCATACAAAAAAAGTGACTTCCAATGGACTCAAGAGGCCGAAGCAGCATTCAAACAAATGAAGAATCTCATCGCAGAACTCCCAATGCTAACCGCACCTAAGGAAAAGGAGGAGCTAATCATATACTTGGCCGCAGCCAAAGAAGCAATCAGTGCAGTCTTGATGACGGGCAGGGAAGCCAAACAAGTACTAGTATACTTTGTAAGCCGTGCTTTACGAGGGCCAGAGATCAACTATAATCCCATGGAAAAGTTGGTATTAGCCTTGCTCAGCTCAAGCAAAGGGCTGAAAAGATATTTCTAAGCACACACAATTGTTGTAATAGCAGACCAACCAATAAAGCAACTGCTGTCGAGTTCAGAAATCTCCGAAAGGATGCTAAAATGGAAGTTCGAACTAGAAGGATATGATATCCAATATAGGCCAAGGACTGCAATCAAAGGGCAAATATTAGCAGATTTTATTGTGGAACGACTAGAGGAAGAGTCTCCGAACAAGCTCATGACAGAACCAGAAGAATTACCGGAGCCATGGACTTTGTTCACGGATGGATCGTCCTGTGTAGACGGCTCCGGAGCAGGACTAATATTAACAAATCCAAAAGGGGCAAAGTTCACATATGCCATGAGGTTCAGATTTGAAGCTACAAACAATGAAGCCGAATATAAAGCATTAATAGCCGGTCTCCGGATCGCAGGACAAATGGGCGTAAAGAACCTGCAAGCACATGTAGACTCAAGACTTGTAGCCAATCAAGTTAACGGCTCTTACGTCGCCAAAGAATCAGGCATGATCTAATATTTGAACAAAGTAAAAATGCTCGCAAAAAGCTTCAGAGAATTTTCAATCAAGCAAGTACCACATAGCGAAAATAAGAAAGCGGATGCCCTAAGCAAGATTGCATCCACAAGCTTCGCACATCTCAGTAAACAGGTACTTGTGGAAGAACTGAAGGAGAAGTCTATAAACGAAAAAGAAATCCTCACCGTAGTAGAAGAAGAAGGCAGCACATGGATGACACCTATATGCGAGTACCTTACAAAGGAAATCCTTCCAGCAGATAAAAAGAAGGCCAAGGCGGTACGTCGCAAAGCAGCCAGGTACACCATGATCAACGGAACTTTGTACAAGAAATCTTTCTTGGGACTATGGCTCTGATGTGTCAGACCGCTCCAAGCAAACTACGTCCTTAGAGAAATACATGAAGGGTCGTGCAACATGCACTCCGGTCCTAGATCCGTGGTTGCCAAAGCTATCCGAACAGGATATTACTGGCCAACAATGCATATGGACGCACGGAAGAAACCCGCAACAGAATTTAACTCCTATCACATCACCGCGGCCATTTTACAAATAAGGGATCGACATAGCCGGACCCTTCCTGGAGGGTCCAGGCAAAGTCAAATTCTTGATTGTCGCTATTGACTATTTCACCAAATGGATCGAAGCCAAGCCTGTCGCGACTATCACAGGTAATCAAGTTAAAAAGTTCGTGTGGGACAACATTGTCTGCAGATTTGGTCTACCAGGGAAAATTGTATCAGACAATGGAAAACAGTTCCGCGACAACCCATTCAAGGACAGGTGTGAAAAACTATGTATCCGTCAATGCTTTGCTTCCATGAAGCACCCACAAACAAACGGCTTGGTTGAAAGAGCAAACATAAGTTTGGGGGAGGGAATAAAGGCTAGATTGGATGAAAGAAGCAAAGACTGGATAGAAGAACTCTCACACGTCCTATGGTCCCACCGCACAATGATCAAATCAAGTAATGAGGAAACACCATTTTCATTAACATACGGCACGGAAGCTGTCATCCCAGCGGAAATAGGCATGCCAACACTCCAGACTATAGAAGTAGACCCGACAAAGAATGATGAAGCCTTGGAAGTAAACCTAGACCTCGTAGAAGAAAAACGAGAACAAGCAGCAATTTAAAAAGTAAAAAGCAAAACTAAAATGGAAAAGTATTACAACTCCAGGGTTCGCGGCATGAGTTTCAGGCCAGGCGACATGGTCTACCGCAGCAATGACGCAAGTCACGCCAGGGATGGAGGCAAACTTGGACCCAAATGGGAAGGACCGTACGAAGTTGCAGAATCGCTTGGAAAAGGAGCATACAAACTTAAAGATTGCAAAGGAAATGAACTCCCGCGGACATGGAACATTTGTAATCTTAAAAAGTGCTATATACACGAAATGTAAGAACTCGCCCAGCACACATAATGCTCCGGAGGGCAATATTTCAATTTATCTTTATCCTGTAATGTATTAAAATTTAATGAAAAGTGGGGATTAGCTACCCTCACGAGTTTTAAATCCTAAATTTTTTCTTTTATTACTTTGCAAAGTTACATTAATTGTTAAGATGCGCACGCAAGGAGCCACGCTCCGCAAATACATTATCCCGTATAATAAAGGTTGAGCAACCTCAAAATTAGCTCAGGTGCGTAAGAAGTATTGCAAACCCTGCGCCGGGAGAATAGCCCACAAATATTCACAAGACTATCTATTACGAACGTACACCAGTAATAAATAAAAGATAGCAAAATATATGAACATGTTAAAACTAGCATTCATATTACAAAAGAAGCCGCAAAATTAGCCACACCCGACCGCGGTATACAAGACATTATAAAAGTCCTACACAAAAACTATCATAACAGACCACATGCGGTCACGGCACAACCCGAAAGCGGCAGGCTTCAAACTTAGGAAGGGCAACTACGCTTCCTAGAGCCTCGTCCATATCCTCCTCATCAAAGTCCTCGACGGAAAGAGGAGCCGCAGAAGTGCTAGTTTCACCTACCCAAGTCTGAGAAGACAGGGGGTTAGAAACTATATCCATCATCAGCTGGCGAAGAGCCGCATCATGCTTCTTCGCTCCTTCAGCACGAGAATGAACATTCAGCAAAGCGAAGGACAAAGAAGTCTCCCCAACGATGGCCTTATCATCAGATGATGGATAGGGACGGAAAGCTGCTCAAGACACGGTTGCAGGTAAGCAGCTTCTGGGAGGTCAGCCAAGGGTCCGTCCAGGATAAAACAATCTAAGACCTCATCCATACCGGCATCCTTCTTGGACTTCAACAAATTTAACAGAGGGAAGTTCACGTCCTTAAGAGCCCTCACCGCATCAAAATAGCTGGTCCGGGCAGCCTCCGGGTTATAAGCCTCGACCGCGAAAAGCGGGGTCCCAGCAACTCCATGCTCATACCCAGCCTCCAACCCCTCCTGCATACCGAAATCTACAGCACGGCCCAAGGTGTGACCCAGAATGCCTTGATAATCAGGAGATTTCAAACATTTTAGCACAACGAGCTAAATCTCATGCATCAGAAACCATCTTCTTTCGGCCAATGTGGTTAGGTAGGCGGGATAAAATTCCCCCTCCAAATGGCCGGATACATGCATCACATGTGCCTCAAACTCGGCTACACGGTTATAAAGCACCTAGGCCTGCTCTTCCTGCTGAGCTTCCGCCTTCTCTTTAAAATCCTAAAAGGCAGTATGAAGGGTAGAAACCTGCGAAAATACGAAATTACAAAAGGTAAAAAAAACAACAATAACATGCGGAACAAAAAGTATACCTCAGAGGTAAGCCTATCCCTCTCAGAGGTCAAGGAGGTAATCAAGCTCCCGGCTTCAGTACAGGCGGCCTGGGCATCATCAAGTGCAGACTTGAGGTGAGTGGCACGAGAATCAAGTAAGGAGATGTCAGTATCCTTCTGTGCAATAGTACTCTTCAGCACTGACACCTCCACGGTCAAAGCAGACACCTGATCACAAAGACGGGCAACCTCCGCGGTCCCCGCTCTCTCCGCCCTCTCCGCCTTCTCCGTCTCCTCTGTCAATAAAGATTTTAGTCTGAGAATCTCTAAGTCTTTCTCCTCAAGCAACCTACCACGAGCATCATATTTGCCTTTGAGCTTCTCCTTAAGCTCCAGCTCATGCTCGGCACGGGACCTTACCTCCGACTTAAGACAAATCTGTCGCGCCGCCTCCACATTGAACTCCGTATACAATTGTTCATAATCCATACTTCGGAGGGTAGAGAAAAATCCAGGGGGCAACGCGGTCAACCAATGTGCGGCAAGAAAAACCATCATCCAACAGCGAGTCGTTGGTTATGTTCCATCGAGGAACATACCAATGTTTTGCCTCGGCAGAATTCAGGGCGGGCAACTCATAAAAAGAGTCATCCGACCCTTATGATGTTTTGAGCTAGGAAGATCCAGCTACATCCGCCATAGGCATAGCACCCACACTCTCCCGGGCGGAGGTTACGGTAGCAGCAGTATACACCGGGACATCCGCGGCGCGGGCACTGTCAAAAAAAAATGTTAAGGAAAGCATATAGAAGTACAGACAAACAAAAGGAAAAACATATAAATACCTTTGAACGACAACATCTGGATATCAGCCTCAAAAGAAGGCCTCAACACAAGGGGACTTGTCGGCATAAGCTGCCTCAGCCCAGCAAGAGTCTTCCCACCAGTGCCGGTAGCAAGGCTGGGGTGGTCCTTCCTCAGCTGCTTGGCAGGAAGGGTATCACTCTGCTTCACCAATCTCTTCCTCTTGGACTTCCCGGGCTGTGTTGCGGCAACTTCCTCTGGCCTAGTCGCAGCCAGATCCGCATCCGGCTCTGTCAGATCCAAATAAGTGTTCTCCGGAACAACATTCTCTGGCTCCACCTCAGCCGGAGCAGACACCTCAGGGGCAGCGGCAGAACTACTGCCACCTGCAGCAGGAGCAACCAAGGACATGAAGCAATGACTCGTACTCTTCAGTATCTTCACCTGATCATCCTTTTTCTGAACCTCCACAGCTTGGACCTTCCAGGGGTTGGCAGTCTTGATAAAGTCAAGCAAACCTATTTCTACAAAACAAACACCAAAAGATTAGACCTCATAATAACAATAATAAAAAAAATCCCACCGAAGGAAGCAACACCCACCCGTTCCGTCAGGCCTCTCAAAGGCCGGATAAGTATTTTCGTTAAATGGATAATATGGGCTCAAACCCACAAGACACAAAAAGCACTCCGGATAACGGCGAAAAGGAGCCTTGTTGTTCTCCAGGAGCCTAACAGTCTGCTCCTGACGAGCGGTAAGGTGGGGAGCCGGATCTTTCTCCAACACGCCTCCCACGTACAAGGAAACGGGGATAGGAAACACTTTAGCATCAACCCAGAAAAAATGACCGGCCCAATTTTTAATGGAGTCCGGGGGTTTCGGGAAGCAGGAAGGAGATGATGTGGAACGTTTTACAAAGGAAAACAACCCGTCGCTATATGTACGGGTATAGAACGCACGGAACACAGTTACTGACAGGGCAAGGTCAAGCACGCGCGTCAAAACCTTAAAATGAGATACGCGGACAGCACCAAAAGGGGATAATTGAGAAATATGTATGCGGAAATATCGAAGAACAACCATAAAAAAATTTGGTGAAGGGAATCCTATAACCACAATAATAAAAAAACCTGGTATAAACACCCACCCTACCCTCAGGGAATTGGGTGATAGTTTTATCCCGCCCTGGAGCCTCAGGGTGAACTTCATCAGGAATATAATAGTCATTACAAAAATTTTCTACCATTTCTCGAGTCATAATGGAATGCTTAACAGCAAAGTTAGTCATTTTGAAGAGACGAGCGAAGAAAGATGCTAATCTGAATCTCGAAAAACTGTAAAAGTGAAGAAAACAACGCACGGAGGAAGGATAAAGAATAAAAGCTTCAAGAAATTGACAATGGCAGAAAGGAGGTTTGTGAAAATTAAAACAGTAAATGTGGGGGGGGGGGGTATTTATACCCTTGGTGTATTTACTCCTACCAATAGTCCGATCACGCCACGTGCATACCACTTACATAATCGACGGCAGCAAGACATCTAGGGAATAGTTAAAAAGCTGTCAAAACCGTCACATCAGCCAGAAGATAAAAGGACAGCAGCGCTCCACGTCAGCGAAACATCACCAACTTGATAAGGAAGCGTCACGGCATGAAATGGATAACTCCAGAAGTAAATCAACAGCAACAAAGGAACCGAAAGTCTAGCATTGATCACCGCACGCAGGACATGATCCGCAGGCAATATCATACTAGACTGGGGGGACTTGATGACGTATAATAGGTATACCAAGCCTCCGGGCTTGGGCCACACCATCACTTGGGCTTCTGGGCCCAACTTAGCAGTCATGGGCCAAAACTAACCCCAATCCTGCATTGGTCACGGCCCGGACACGGCAAAGCAGACGCGCCCCTAACTATAGGATGCTTCCGTCCACGGAAAGTACATGCGTTCGTACACACAGTTATTACAGATCCTTGCCCGACAAGGGACCCACTCTGGCCACTACGAAATACTAGGAAACCCTAATATTAGACCCCTATAAATAGAGACCTAATACACAATGAACAGTACGATTTTCTCACTCTATACTCTCGTACTTTCTCTCTCTACATGTTTACTTACTTTCACGCCGGAGTCTAACTGTGGGGTCCGCCCCCACGGTAAGGCTAACGGTTTTTATCTGATTGTGCTGGAAATCGTCATTTCTCTTGCTCTAGTACAAAACCCAACGCTCAAATCATCCGGAAGCCCAACCCAATACAGGATTTGAGCCCAGACCTGCACCCGACACCTACTTTGTACTAACAATCATTATCATCTTGGGCTCAAAGCCTATCTCTATACACTATTTATATCGTTGATTTTGTGGGAATAAACAAGACAAATAATTAACCTCCTATCATTATTATGGGTCTGTGATTAAGTAACGGTGTCTAAAGTTGGGAATATCTCTTATAATAATCGAGCAAGATAAAGTTTGTTTTTATTGTTCGTATATATTTCAAATAAAATGTTATCATATTTCGACCACCTAAATCGTTCCTATCAAAAAAGTTGATATGAATGATCACATAACCCCATAATTAATGAGTGACAACATGGTGTGTACAAAATTCCAAATTTACAATCGATTCTCGAGTTTGGAGTAATGAAGGAGAGTTTATGTTAAAAAGACTGACTCCTAGTTCAACTAATCTTCTAGTAACAAAAGATAACACATTCTCTTGCAAAGCCTAAGACCAATTTATATTACATTAAACTATTAAAGAATATAAAAATTATGTTCGAAAGATACATGATAACAACTCACCCACTCAACGACCGAGTGTACACTAAACACCCTTGCAAACCCTCATACATCAAGGATATAAAAGTCCTCAGTGTCATCAAAATTCAGTTATAATTATCCGGGACTAACCAAAGGTCATCAAACACGAAAGGGGAACCAACGACTTTCAATGTGTTCCTTATCGGGAATGTGTTCATGTTCATCAAAATACATGTTTTCATAGCCCGATAATCTTTATCAACCAAACTTTTTATCCGTGTAAAGTTGGATTAGTTTCTCAATGTAATAATGTTCAAAACGATGTCATGTTGTAGATGATAGTAGTATAAGTTGTATAATTCTATTAGATTAGTGAAATGGATACTTATTTTTTTTATGAAATAATTTTGACTTTTTGTCCCACATAGCTAGATGAGCGAAAACCTTCTAAGCGTATATACCATAGTAGATATGAATTGTATGTCTAGAAGTTAATAGTATGCTTTCTAGCTCATAAGTTGTGCTATTAAATATAAAAAAATTAATGGTATTGTTTATGAGTCTTGAAAAATTATATGAGCTTTAAAGTTTTTGTAAAAGAGAATTAAAGCGTTACTTTTCTTTATAGGCTTTGTAAAAGGGATTGTATATGTTTTGCGAGTTGCAATTGGTTCAAGTATTTAAAGGATTAGAATTGTTTTTTTCTTTTGTTGTATAAATTTTCTAGCTACCTTTTTCGATCTGTTACAAAATTGATAAATTATCACCTTTGATATTTATAATAATTGATTGTTCATGTATCTTCTAAATGAAAGATTATCATCTTTCAAC
Organism: Tanacetum coccineum; assembly: GCA_026074375.1. NCBI lineage: Eukaryota > Viridiplantae > Streptophyta > Magnoliopsida > Asterales > Asteraceae > Tanacetum > Tanacetum coccineum. The sequence goes on along the minus strand of BQNB010085963.1, from coordinate 6,142 downwards.
CACCCAAATCAATTCATATGTTGCGGGGATACTAAACATCCTTTAATAACTTAAAAGTTGAACATTTTGCGCTAATATGAATGGCAACCCAAGAATTAGAACCAAAACCATAAACATGGAGGTAAATCAGAAAAAAATCTTCCATGCTTATATACCATAGTGTATATAAATTGCATGTCATAGAGTTAATACTATGCTTTCAAATTCGGGCTTTTCATCGTAGTTAATACAATGACATTATACGAGTTTGGAAAAATTATATGAACTCGAAAGTTTTTTAACTGATACTTCAAAGTTTTACTTTAGAAATTAATACTATGCTTTGAACTTCTAAGCATAGATTCGAATGGGTTAAGCAAAGACAAAAAGACACGGAAAAGGTTCTTACCCGGGTCAATGAAACAAGAAAGTCAATGGTTTAAGTTGGTGACCTCTTATCTACAAACCAGTTAAAAGCTTTGTTATTTGGATTGTTATGTATTGTTTTGAACCTTCCATTTAACAGTTTAACTCTAAAAAAAAGTTCGCATTAGGAATGCTTAATATAACCTTAGGTGCCGTTTGGTTGGGGTATATTGAAAGAAATTAATGTCATTTGCATTTTAATTTCCCTTAAATATTGTGTTTGATAACACAAATGGGGCAATTTAAAATTTCATGAATTGCCAAAATGGAGAAAATTAAAATGATTTCAAAAAGTGAAGAATTTTCATTTACTTGAAAAAAAAAATATAAACTTTTTTTTCTAATTGTTTTTTTTCTAGTTTGTTGTTTTTTTAAATCAAAGGATATCCATCACTTTAGTCGGGTCGGGTTGGTCACGTTCGGGTCGGGTCAAGGTCGAGTCAAGGTTAAAATTTTCATACTCAAAACCGACCCTATTTGAAAGGGTTAGTCGGGTTCGTGTCAATTCGGGTCGCGTCAACTCCAAGGTCGGGTCCGTTCGGGTTCGGGTCAACTCGGGCCGTGTCCGTTCGGGTTTGGGCCAACCCGAATATGAGTAAAAAGTAATAAAATTGATTTTTTTTATCATCGTTTATATAGAAAATTTATAAAATTTATTTTAGAAAGATATTTACTTTGGTCAATTGGGTCGACCCGAAACTGAGATACCAAAAATTTTAACCCGATACCTGACCTTATTTAGTATTCGGGTTACTCGGGTTGACCAGAATAATTTTTTTACCCGCGTAACCCGACCCAAATAGGCTTAATCGAGGTCGGATCGTGTTTTTTGACACCCCTATCCCTCCTTCCCTAAAAAATTAAAATAATAACCATAATGACAGATTTTAAAAAATTATAAAATTCTGTCAACCAAACATGAGTATGCATTTTAAATTCCGGAATTTTAAATTCTCAAGAATTTAAATTTCCTAGAATTTAAAATTCCGGAATTTTAAATTAATGAACCAAACGGCACCTTAGGGAAATGAAATGTATGCCTAAAACTAATACTTAAAATTAGACTTAAACTTGTGATTGGTGGATTTTAAAAGTTAATTGGTGAATAATGATGAGAGAGAAGATGTTTGGGACATTTGACATGAATTGTATGAAGTACGTCTATTTTTAGGCTTTGTTAGTAGGTATATTTATCATTACTCATATAACTTTAAAGCTTTTTTTTTAATGTTAAAATAGTAGAGCAAGAAAAGGTATGGAGCATAAAGAAACATTTTAATCCTCGCCTTAATAAAAAAACTGTTAGACGACTAAGTTATTAACCACAATCTCACATTCGGGCTTGGGTCAGTAACTTAGTCGTCTAACAAAAACAACTTGCAAGATTGTATATACATAGGTTGTTATTTCTGAAAATGATATGAAATGGTTGATCCTATGTTATTTTTGTAATTTTTTTTCTTTTTCCTTGGTTTTTTCATATCGTCGTGTTCCAAGAGGTGGGATTGAGGAAGATCATCAACGCTCTCTTCAAGCTTGAATTGATTGCGTAATTCTATCTCCTATGTTAGATCGTTGGAGTTGGTCTTATGCGGCTTCGGGTGAGTTCTCGGTGAAATCAGTTCGATCCTTTATTGACTATTCGCTTATGCCAAAAGAGTAGTTGCCTACCAGATGGGTAAACGTGATTCCTATCAAGACTAATAACGTTGCAAACTTATATGCCATAGTGTATACAGAGTTTATGTCAGACTTAATACTATGCTTTCAAATGCGGATTTGTTAGGGTGTTAATACAATGACATTGTCCAATTTTGAAAAAATCATATGAACTCGAAAAGATTAAGAATAACAGTCCACAATGGCCAAAACAATAAAATAGCACTCTCACTTCGAAGTGGAGAGTGTTTCATATGTAGTTGAAGATTCGCACAATTTGACTACAAACCTTCAACATCTATCGAAAGATCTACTGCAAGTTTGCAAAATTAAAAGGTTAGAAAATTGATAAATAAATTCCAAGATAACACAACTTATAATTACACCATACGTTTACATGAAAATTTTAGTAAATAATACAACATTGTAATAATGAGAGATTCAACAAATGTTTACATGCATATTGCCAGGAATACAAAACGAGTTACTCATTCAATGTGAAGATCTCTACAGGAAAGCTGAATGCAAATCAATTGTTTGGCACACTTTTTTCTTTCTGACACAAGGCATTCAATGATAGATGTAATACCCCATCATGTTGGTGACTTTTGATGAAACTACCCAATAGTATTTTAGTGTTTTATTTTATTATTTTTCTTAACCACAAGTTTACTCATTTTTTATTTTGTTTATTATTTTATAATATCATAAATAAATACATAATACATATAATTTTATATTTTCTCTCTTCTACTTTTCTTTCAAACTATTACCAAATCCAAATCCGATTCTAACCCCTCTACAAACCAAACGCACCCTAAAATTGTATCTTTCGGTCTAGCACTAAAATGTAAGTAGCAATAACACTGTCCCTTTTATATTTAAAGACCCGCATTTCCACTAACAGGTTCACCAATCATTTAACTAAAGATATAACACTGTCCCTTTTATTATTGACTAACATGTTATTGGCGCAAAACAGCTGTTTCGGAGGCATTAAAAAAACTAAAACTTAATAAAAATATATGTAAATGGATGTTGAACTAAGGAACACAAAATTTTAGAAAATATGGTGAAATTAAATCATAAAAAAAACATTTCAATTAAAAAAATGTGATTTTTTAATTAAAAAGTGACACATGTCACTTTAAAATGTATTTTCCTAAAATAAGATAGATAATTAATATTGCACATAACAAAAAGTTGTTCTATAAAATGAGATTGATGTTTTTATTGTTAAAAATGGATACCATATATAAATATGTCACAAGAAAAGACAAAAAGACGTTGAGTGGAGAAGGTTCTTACCCGGGTCAATGAAACAAGAAAGTCAATCATTTAGGCCTTTTTATCTACTAACCAGTTAAAAACTTTGTAATGTGGTCTATTATGTTTTGTTTTGAACCTTCAATTGAACAGTATAATTGTAAAAAAGTTCGCATATGCGTAATATAACTTTTTTAAAGGTTTATTTTTGGTCCATGTTAAAATAGTATACCAAGAAAAGGTCGCTGCTATATAAAGGTAAGAGCATAACAAATTTTTAATCCTCGTTATAATAATAAACAGCATTGCAAGATTGTATAATTTGATTGGTTGCCTGAATTTGATTGTCTTCGTTGAAGATCATTTGAGCCGATTTTTTCGTTCGACGACCGTGTTTGAATTTGTCGGTCAACGTTTTGGTTGTTCGTTTTGTAGTCGTCGGCACTTTTGGTCGATTTTGTTTTGGATTGATTTCATGAATCGATCGTTCTTTTCGAATTAGGCTAGTATCTCTAGCGTTTGGAATTTGGAATTTTGAATTTTAGTTTGGAACATGTGGAGGAGTTCAAGTCACGATGAATATTGTTAGAAAGTGACTTAAACTCTTGGGTTGGTTTCGCAAATTTGGTTTTGGATAGATATTAGTTTTTGGTATGTTTTATAATTTAAGTCGGTTTATGATTTGATATTTTTTTGTCATTGGTTTCCTATAAATAGAGGCCAGTGACAAAAAAAAAAAAATTGTACCTTTTGAACTAGAATTTTGTATTGATACCTTTAAATTTGGTTTGGTAATTTGAAGAAAGTTTCCGCTTCGTTTGTTCGAGTTTGTTTGTTTGTTTCGTCTTTGAATTATCAACAAAAGAGAAGGACGTTAATAGAGAAGCCGCTTGCAGTTGTATTAAAATCGAGAAGAGAAAATGTTGCAGAAGATATATACTTCACATCTATTTGAAACCATTTGAACATTTTTGTCCCACATAGGTCAATGAGAGAATGTCTTCTAAGTTTATATAGCATACTGGAGATGGAGCGTATGTCTTCAAGTTAATATGATGTTTTCAATTGATAAGAGAATCTATAAATTAATTGGGTTAGGGACTTTCTATTTGAATTTGGAAATCTGATGGTATCCCACATCGACGGGTAGATCAAAATCAAAAAGGTTCATGGGCTAATTAATAATTACCTGCCCCCTGACCCCTGACCTATGAATCAATTCGTAACTTTCAGCTAAAGCAATTGTAAAAAGGTTTAATTTCTCGACTTTTATACTTATGGATTTAATCTTTTTATGTAGTAAAAGAATTACATTATTTCGAAGTGATTTTGGCAAAGCAATGTTTTTGAAAAAAATTTAACCCAATCATGTTGCTCGATTTTGACACATGGCAAAACTAAGCGATCTAATTGACTAATAAAAAGTCAAAATTTGAATTAATTTTGGTCAAGTCGTGTAATGAATTTCCGTTTAGAATAAATAAAATTCCAACACAAACAATGTATCAATACAAAAGAGTGGAAGAAATTAAGTAGTAAAATGCGGAAGTCATTTTATAAACTTCAAGAATCTAAATTTGAAGGTTATTTATGTTACTTTTGTAAGTTACGAAATAAAACAAAACTAAAAAAAAACACACACACACACGACACAATAATATATCGGCTCAACCTCCTTTTCTAACCCAAACATCCCTTCTTGCCACCAACCACCTGACCACATCATTCCCCGGTTATTTTTAATCAAAGATATGTTATGGTATAAAAATTTCTATTTATATTAGCAACTAACGTACAAATAGATTAGGGCTTTGTTTTTTTCGGTAATTAAGTTTGCGGGCTTATGTTTTATATGCTTTGATTGATAATTTATGTGTGTTTATTACAAGGTAGTAGCACGAATTGCTATTTTATTTATTTTTACCTACTTTTAGATATCCTAAAGTTAGATTTTTGTGTGTTTATTTGCTAATATTAATGTGTCCTAGTTTGATATATCTAACTTTTTTTGGTAGTAGTCATAAAGCTATAGGTTACGTGCGATAATAGCAGAGATGCAACTTTGAGCTTTTGTACCGGGCGGATAAAGAGAGTTTGGTTGTGATTAGGAAAAGTCAGTTTGGTCTTGTTACCTAATGGTGAAGTGGATTTCTAGAGCATGGGGTTATTTGGTTGCTTTGGTACTAATCAATCATGTGTCCAAGAAATCAACTATTGATGTTTTGTTGTAGATGATAAGAGTACAAATTATATAATCTTATTAGATTGGTGAAATAGTTACTTATTATTAATTAATGAAATCATTTAGACTTCTTGTCCCACATAGGTGAATGGATGAAAACCTTCTAAGTTTATATACCATAGCAGATATGAACTATAAGTTAGACAAAGCACTAATTATGCATAGATTATATACCTGTGATTTAACACTAACATCGAATTAAATGTGATTGCATTGAAACTTACATATCATCATCGAATTAAATGTGATTGCATTGAAACTTACATATCATATATGATTTTAGCATATGTGATTGCTTATGCAAGTTTCAACAACGTAAAAAAAACGAAAAAAGTGAATATAAAGGATGAAAATGCTCGTCGTGAAAGTATTTAAAGTGGATATCTATAGAAAGATAATTAAATGCTCGTCGTGATGGTATATTTTTTCGTGTAACGATTAACGGTTTATGAGATATTTAAGTTTAAAAAAAGGATGAAAATGAAGTTTGGGTTTAATCTCATCCATTTGATCAAGATGGAGATGGAGGGTAAGGATTAGTCCCTTCATATTCAAATAATGTTTAGCATC
>BQNB010085962.1:0-24109 GCA_026074375.1 Tanacetum coccineum | reverse complement strand
TGAATAAGTGAAATCGAGTAAAGAAGTAAATGAAAACCTTAATTGAAGTATTTATAGAATCATACTCAATAGAAGAAACTTGAACTGGCAGCATTAATATATGCTTAACAGCAGAAACCAATACGGACAGTACTAATTTAAGCCTAACATCATTAACTTAAGCTTAGCAGCATTAAGTTGAAATTGAGCAGCATTAAAAAGAATACACCAGTAATCATTCAATTTTCATTCCAATAAGCAACTTGCATCATCAAATTTGATTCACACATACTCTCTTTCTGTTTTTATGCTCACAAAATCTCTCAATTCTATTTGATCACATAATCACTCATTTCTGTTTTTATGCACACATCTCTCTTTCTGTTTTTAAGCTCACAAAATCTCTTAATTTTTTTGGCTTACCAAGACACTCTTTCTGTTTTTATATGTCAGTTGTGTACAAAATTTCATCAATTCCAATAAGTTTCATACTGTCCTCCCCACTTCCAAGTGTGTAACCTCTTGAGAGAGGTGGATCAATGGACTGTATAGATGTAATCTCAAACCTAGTTTGAGCATTCACATCCCCCAATATGGTATCTTGGCACCTGGGACCACTACCTGAATTAATTCCCTAAGGAGTTGATTCATTAAGTGTTGCCATGGATTGGGTCTTATTTGATGTTACCACTGTCCTGCTCTGCTTCTAAGCTAGAAGTAGTAGTGGCAGCCCTTTCCATTCTGTCACCCAACTCCTTATGGACAGCCTCATCACCAACCTTTGTCAGGGGGACCACTAGACTGAGGTATCTTGGTGTCCTGACCTCTTTTGATATGCCTAGATGTGTTTTGATCCCTTTTGAACATACTCATGATATAACACATCCTTTCATCCATGCTTTTTGGTTGTAGAAATAAGGAACCTCCCCTCAAACAATGCCTCAAGTGATAAGAATTGGAAACAGTTGCAACTTTGGTGCCCATGACCTCTGAACAAACTTTGGCCTGGCAGTAGTAATTTTTTGCTTTACATGATTCCTATTATTTTTTCACCCATACCCCTGATATCTCCCTATTGTCATTAATTATTAACTCTGTCATCAATAATTATAAACAACATGCTTCTATTCATCAACAAGCACACTAGAAAAGACTAGATAGACCTGTAGGAATTCATGAGGATTCATATTTATGCATAACCCATGAATAAAAGTTAAAAACTGTGATCCATGATCATTAACTTTCTCTCAAACATTTCTTCAAAGGTGAAGCATTCAACATCAGATATTCAATATGTTTTACCTGCAGATGTTAGTTCATAACACAAAAATACAAGATCCAATGTATTTTCTTATTGACAGTTATTAAGTATGACTAACAGTTTTAACAAGCAGTCTTAAGTATAACTAGCAGTTTTAATTATACTTAGCAGTATTAATTGAGAAAACTAACAGTATTAATCCTTTACAAAACTTTTACGAAAACATAAAGAGATATAGACATTTAAGGATTAAAGCAATTACAATACTTGAGGACCATGTACTATAAATCTTCCTAGAATCAAAACCTTTTGTAAGAAGATCTGCACATTTATAATCAGTATGAATTTTAAACATTTGTATTAAACTTTTTTGCTTGCAATCTCTTATTAAAATGATCCTAATCTCTATATGTTTTACTGTTTTTGAATGTTGAACAGGATTTTTAACTATGCAGATAGTACTGTTATTGTCAATATGAATGACAGTGTTCAGGAAATTGTACCCATAATCCAGTAATTGGTTTTGAATCTAGAGTACTTATCCACAACAATTAGCAGCAACCACGTATTCAGCTTTAGTTGTAGAAGTGGCAACCACAGTTTGCTTCTTACACTGCCAAGATATCATCCTGTTTCCTAAAAACTGAACCCATCCTCAGTTTATTGATTCCTATCTTGAGTTGCCTCAGCATAGTCATATCAGTGTAAGCAATCCAAGTTCAAAGGTGAGAATACCCTGGCAATACCAAAGGCCTAAAGTTGGCTTGCCTTTTAAGTATCTAAAAATTTTCTTGACTGTAATAGACTGGATGTCTTTGGAGTAACTAAAATCTAGCACAATGCACCATACTGCAACACATGATTATCTGGCTAGATGCAGTGTCGATACATCAAAGGACCCAATATAGATCTATAGAGAATTGTACATCAACATCATCAGCCATCTCTATCCTTGACCAAGGGTTTTTCCAAGATCAACATGAGTTGAAGCAGACTTCACAATAAGAGTCGTTAATTTCTTCAAAATCTCAGCTTACATATTTATCCTGATGATAAATATTCCATCTTCCTTCTGTTGTACTTGTTAATCTAGAAAGATAAGTAAGTATCTCCATAGAACTCATCTGAAACTTATCCTTCATTAGCTTCTTAAATCCAGTACATAACTCTTTGTTCGTAGAGCCAAAGATAATGTCATCTACATAGACCTGAACAAGCAAAATATCCCCTTTTTGCTTCTTGATAATAGAATGTCTTATACTATCTTGCCTCCTTTTATAACCCATTGCCCAACAGAATTAGTTACCAAAGTTTATACCGGCTCTTAGTGCTTGATGCCAAACGTAAAAGTGCTTAACACATGTAAATTTATCTGGATGGTCAGGATCTTTAATCCTGATGCTTGATGTAACATAGACTTCTTCCTCAATAGTTCCATATAAGGAAAGCACTTCTTTACATCCATTTTGATATACCATAAAACCCATAAAAAGAAGCACAATAGGCCAAAAACAATCTATTGGCCTCATTCTTGCACAGCCTATCAACCCCCTCCCATCTCATTACCCATGCACCCCCCTTCAGGACAGCAGGCATAAGAGGATATTAGCATATACTTCTTCATAATCAATACCTTCCTCTTTGTCTATGGCCCTGTGAACTAACTTGCTTTGTTCTAATCATAATGCCCCTTTTATCTTTCCTTATTTTTGATGTACCCTTTTTTTTTTACCGATTTCAATGACCCTCTTTCCACTAGGCAAATCCACAAGTATCCAAACCTGTTGAAGTTTGAATTGCAGAAGTTCTTCCTACATTGCTTCTACCCAGGATGAATCAGATAAAGCTTTAACAATACTTGTTGGTTTAATCTGTGATAGGAAACAAGCATATAAACAAGTATTCAGGGTATCATGTGTCTTCTGTGCGTACACATCACTAAGAACCCCTTGTTCAAAAGTAGGTTTTGTCATTCTTCTTGTAGAATAGTTGACTTCATTCACAATCACATTATCAATTGGGTGATCTTTATGAATTCTTGTATTGGGAGTGGTTAGAACTATATAGGAATTTGTGATGTTCCCCAAATCAACTTCTGATTCATCTTCAGTGCTATCTTGTTCATATGAACTAGCAGTATTAACTAATGGGCCAACAACATTAAGTTTAAAGACTACCTGTATTAAAACATCAGGAGTGCATAGTATTAACATGGTGTCCAGCAGCATTAAGATATTTAGTACTGATACAACCCATCAAACTTTTCTTGTTCAGCATTCTTATTATTTGGGACCATTTCAACTTGATTTTTGGGCATCACAGTAGTTTTTGGTTCCACACATTTCAACACTCCTTTGTGGTGAATCAAAATATGATAGTATCTTTCCAAATTGGCATCACAATACAATCTGAATGACTTCTTATGATGTAACATTGCAGAGTCATTAGATATTTATACCTGCAGTAACTGCGTAACATAGTTCATAGATTGGGTTAGAGAATCAATATCAAACAGCCATTTTGGACTATTCCCTTCTATCATAGGTTTGTTCTCTAAAAACCCAATATGCAAGTTTTCCTCTACCCTCCTGGTTCTAGTGTTGTATACCCTAAAAGCTTTACTACTTAAAGAATATCCAACAAAGAAACCTTCATCACTTTTGCCATCAAACTTGCCTAGACTGTCTGAAGTATTAAGAATAGTAACATGACAACCAAATGGTCTCATAAAACTTAGAGCTGTTTAAAAAAAACCTTCAAAAGAGTTCATAATGGTGTCCTTGTTATTAGAGACGCATTGACTACTAATACCTTATTTTGTACATAGCGAGCAGTAGAAACTGCTTTAGCCTAAAATGTGGTAGGTAACTTAGAGTCAGCTAACATTGTTCTAGCAGCCTCAATTAGTGTCTTATTCCTCCTCTTAGCAACACCATTTTGCTGAGGAGTCCTAGGCAACACTATATTCTCTCTTTAATTACCTTTTCTTTGGCAAAAAATCATCATAAATTTGTTCTTAAACTCTTTGATTTCCTTCTCATCACTATGTTTGTCCATTATCACTTCTGATTATTTTTACTTTCTTATCCACTAGGTTTTCTATTTCTTTGATAAAGTTTTTAAGGATCTCACTGGTTTCATCCTTAGTTGTTAAAAAGAAAACCCATGTAAAAACTACTATAATCTATCAAACGACTACTAAGAATACTTCTTTATTCATTAAACTACTCACAACGGTTGGACCAAAAATCCTTATATGGATAAACTTCGGCTTGTAATGGGTGATTCAGAATGTTAGACTTACAAGAAGCTCTGTGTTGCTTTCCATTAAGACAAGCAATACAGGTTTAGTCATTTTCAAAACGTTTTATAGGTAATCCTCTTACAAGATTATCCTTGACAAGCTTATTTATGTTTTTAAAATTAATATGACCAAGCCTCCTATGCCAGAGCATTGATTCATCTAATGTAGCCTTTGCAACAAGACAAGTCAAACTCTCTTTAGGAACAATGTTCTTCATATCAAAACTGTACATATTGTCCTTTCTAGGAATTTTAAGAAGTATCTGATTTTCATCAGGCAACTTAAAATTTAGAGATAAGACAAGACATTCAGTGTCAGTAAAAAGGACATAGTTCTTTTTATCACACATTTGTGAGACACTAAAAAGATTGAATTTTAACTCATTGACAAAGTATACATCTTCAAAATCAAGATTATCAGTCTTAAGTGTTCCTTTACCAGTAATTCTACCACCATATGCTCCTCCTCCAAATTGCAATAATAACCTCCATTAAAAATTCCTTGAAAATACTAAGGTAAGCTATGTTTCGACAGGTCATTGTGCTTGAGCGCATCCACTTGTCTACAAAATCATTTATTTTATTTTAGATCCCTATTGTGGCATGCCTGCCACATAAAAATATGGGATAAATTAGATTCCTTTGGGTACCTCAAGCCATTTACTGACTTACGATCTGGCCTCGATTACATCAATTTAGTTGTGGTATTTTAAATCGCAAGTGATGCACCATTATGTTTTGGGTAGGTCTCCAAAACCCATTGATGGCTGAGGGACTTTACAACATTTACCCCTTTTACCCTAACAGCATTAACTTGTCTTGTATAAAACCTAGCAGTATTAACTGCTCTAGCTCTTCCATTATAATAATGCACAGATCTTCTAGTTAATGTTGTTTGCTTATAAAATGGCCTCTTAGCAGTTGATTGTGCTTGTTTAAAAAAATGTGTCTTTGATTTAGCATATGAAACTGCTGTTTTAGGGGTGAGCAGTAAATAACTAGCCTAACTGTATTAAGTGGTGTGTGTGAGGCCAGTTTTCACAAAACTGGCTTTTGGAGAAATATTACTGTGTACATTAGGGTGTGTGGATTTTAGCATTTCATCCATACTGTAATTATTTCTTAGATACCATGCCTCTTCTTTGATGTTATCAACAATTAATCTGCAAATGATTTAAAAACTTCCACATTATAAAGCAAAGTCTGTTATTACAAACAAACTCTTTGCCTAGTTTATTGGATTTCTGACCATTCCAATTCCTCTGATTACCTCTAGGAGGTTGTGATCTATACATTTCTGCATACCTAACTGACTTTTTGACTGGTTTTTCATGATTTTTAGGTTTAGTTAACTCTACCTTGACTGTCAGTTTATTAAAGGAAAAAACAGTTTCTTTATCAACATTAGGTGAAACTCTCAACAAAGATACTTGTTGTCTTCATGGATACTTATCTTCATACCTAAAGAACTCTTCAGGATTTGTTTTTTAGGAATTATCTGATTTTTTAATCACAAACAATATTAGTCTCTTTGCTCACTTCCTTAGACCATTATCCTTTAGGACCAATATCCTTTGTTGAATCAGGCTCTTTGGAATTCATCAAGACAAGAATATGAACATTCAAGCTTGTTAGGTCTATTATAATTAAAGGGGTGTCGGTGGAGGAACTGCACTCTTATCCTAAGCTTTTTTACAATTTGTCAGTTTATCTGACTTCTCTACAAATGGTTCTATATCTTTTGAGGCACTTATCAAATTTTCAATTTTAAATTCAATGCCTTCTTTTTCTTGCATTAAAATTTTTCAAACTCACTTTTAAGCATATTTATGTCATAGTCTTGACAAGATAATTTCTCTTTTAAGAACTCATATTTCTTCTCTAAAAGATCCCCATTTTCTTTTGATATGTGATAATTTGATCTTCTAGAGTTGCTAAACCTCATTTATAAGTAATTGCTTTAAATTCATATTCATTAAGCTTAACAAGCAAATCATCACACTATTTCTTAAGAGTTTCACAGTTTTTCAAGCAAGTTTTAGAACAAGTTTTATCAGTGTATACCTCAGAGTCTGAGAATGGCATTAAAGCCATGTTAGTCTGAACTTGTTCTTATGCCATGTTACTTTAATCAAAACCTACATCATCTATAGCCAAAGATTGCCTTGAAAGATTTGTCTTATTGTTTCCTTGCTTCCCTGGTGTTGTCTTGATCCTGATATGACTTTACTTGCTCTTGGTGCCTCTTAACTCCCTGGCAAAGTGTCCCCAACTTATGACAGTTGTAACACTCAACCTTGGATTTGTCATACCCAGCAATATCATTAGCATTAATTGAGATATCTTCTTGCTTTTTGTCCTATGGATAATACTTCTTTGGCCCATTCACACTTAGCCAGAGAGAGTTGACCACTTTAATCCGTTGTATCCAAATTCATCTTCATGAATTTGCTCTAAGTCATGGTGTAGGACATTAGAACCATTAGGATTTTCAACCATGAAAGCATACACAATATTATCACTGACGCTAGTAGTACTAACTTGCGGGCTAGTAGCATTAACATTAGTGTTAGTAGTACTAACTTGTGGAAAAGCAGTGTTAACATCATTAGTACTGTTAGTGCTTGGAGCAGTCATGAAGGCCATGTTCTGAGCATCACTACTTCCTCTAACAGATTTCTTTACCTTTTGTTCAATAATTTTGAAGTTGTTGTACAAATCATCTATACTCATAGTTTCAACCTCAGGCTTATTCATCCACAAAATTACATGAGTGTTTCACTCAGGGGGTAAGCTACTCAAAAAAATTTAGTTTAATCTTCTTGGGCATAAACTACACCCAACTAGCAAGCCTATCTGACTATCTTATGAAACCTATGAAGATGAGTCAAGAGACTCTGCACTTGTTGCACTGAAATTCTTTATATTTTTTTTTACTGCTTCAAAAGTGCCTATTTAAATATTCTTTGTAGCTGCATTTACCTCCAAATCTTGCTGTTTCAATGGCTTAGAGCAAAACATTGATTTTGCATCAGGGTACTGGTCTGAATGTGTGTTGTGTTCATTAGGATGAGCCATCAGCAGCAAGCTCATTCTTTGACATCATTCTTCTTATTTGCTTTTCTTTAGACGTTGCTTGGATGAACATCTTTGTCACTGACAGTTCCATTCTCATAAACTATTTGTTTGGTACTGGAGACATATGGATATCACCATTTTCTCATGCCTCCCAGAGTGTTAGTCTTGGATTTGGGAAGTACTGCTTAATTCTTTATAACCCACATCTCATACTCACCCAGTGTTTGAGTATGGGAAGCTCTGCAGATTAGGCACAATATTTGTGATTCAAGCTCCATGTCTTCTAGATCAAAGTTTCTCAAAGCAATGCTTTGATACCACTTGTTGATCCCAAACCTAGATCGATTCCTTGGGTTGTCTAAGGTTAAATTATCTTGGATAAATCCAAAATAATCTGTTGTAGAAACTTTTTATGTATATTAAAGTGTATGCATAATCTACACCTCAATACCTAGAAGGATTATGAATAAAACATTAATCCTTGAAACAAACAAAGATAAAAAACCAAACACTCCATTATATTATTAGATCAATAATACGAGTATCTTCACTTGTACTAGGGTTACAACCTTGAGCTTTTCTTTAATCGACTTTGACAATTATGAGACTTATATGCCACAAACTGATATCCAACTAATGCCCCAGAGCCCCGCTTTTATAGACTAGGGAGTTCTAGTCGGCTTACATATACATTCCTAAGATTTATTAATCTTTTCAAACATAAACGTAATCTTTTTAATAAATACATTATGTATATCTTGTACATAAATATCTCAATACTTATCTTCACAAGTATTCTTGTTCTCCAAACAATCTTTATCTCTTTAATCCTCCTTTATCCTCTTGACAGTAGAAAGTCTTCAAGCAGTTGTAATCTTTTCACCAGCAGCACTAATAAAACATAAGCAGTAGTAATATTAGTATTAGCAATACTATATATACTCAAGTAGTAATTGTACTTAGCAGTCTTTTCTTAACCATTTACTACTTGCTTATACTAATACTTAGTTTTTATTTTAGTCTTCAACACTGAGCAGTCTTAACTTCAACTGAGCTGTAGTAACCTTAAGAATCCATGAAGTCTTTTAAGTCCCAACATCCCTTTTGGAATGTATTATTGTGTTATTTGTATTCCGGGTGGTTTGACCCTTGTGTATTTTGATAAATGGCGAAAAAACGTGTCTGACACACCGTTAATGTCAAAATGATTTTGAAAGGGTTTAAGTGAAAAATATGTCGTTGTAAATACTCTAGGTTAATGGAAAAGTATTAAAAAGGTAGAATAAATGGTAATTAACCTTTGGGGTAAATTTTACGGTTTGGAGTTTTATGAATATTGAGTGATCCCGAGAATAAAATAAGACACGAGAGGGACCTCTAGGATGCTCTAGTCGGTCAAGAAGTCAAGAGGAGACAAGGAGGCTAACTTTTAGCTAATGTGTCTCAAGATTGTACATCTATAATGCTTATCACTAGACCATTTCCTTCATTTTCATATAAAAAAATCATCTATCTTTCTCTCCCTCTTTGCGTCCGAGCTAGGCAACACACACACTCTTATAATTTTTGAAATTTTGATAAAAAGCATGAAGATTGGTGATATATTGGGTTGATTTTAATGCTTGGTATTCATTTAAACAACGTTTGGGTTGTCCGATTCGTGTCGAAATATAAATTTTTAAAGATTTTCTTGTAAGTTTTCAAATTTAAATTTCGTTTGTCCTTTTAGGTTTATTTTGATGCATAGATGTTAGTTGTACAAGTTGATAGTTGTGAAAATCAATTTTTGGAAGCGAAATTAATAAAAAGGGTGTGTTTAGTTCGTGTATGGTAAAAAAGGACAAAGAGGGTTTTTGTAGATTTAATGTTGTGGTCATGATGGTTGAATAATATATGATGCTAGAATGCTTATTTTTTATAGTAGCTTGTATAGCTTATTCGGACTTATTTTTAAGCTATTTCTTGGCTATTTTGGGCTTATATGCCACGAACCATTCCCAAAATCACTAGAAAAGTGATTTTGATCATTTTTGTGTTATGGTGTATGTTGTGAACTATTTTTGAGGCTTATGGTAGTAACCAAATGCGATACGTAGCTTATTAGCTTATTTTCAAGCTTAATATGCGTATTTTTGAGCTATTGGACTCACGGCCCAATAAGTCTATTTAAGCCGCATCTTAATGGGAGGGCTTATTGTGGTCCGGATTATTTTTTACTTTTATAACTATTTATTTTATTATGTACAATGGACCTTGGTTTTAGAGATGGATCTTATTTTAGATTATAACTGTTTTAATGGACCTTGTGGGTCTTAAAGCCAATAAGCGACTTATTTAGTCGTTATGAGATGTTTTGTCGGCTTTGAAAGTGGAAATGTATTTACGACGTGATATTGAACGGTATTTTGGAAAAAAACGTTTTAGTAAACGTTAAAGATTGAGAAATTAGAATTTTGTCGAAAAGTGTCGAATTTATGAAAAGTGTTGAAAATAAGGTTTGAAACCTTGGAAAACATTATTTTGTGCGTACGGGTCATGTCGAAATTTCGTAAAAAGTTTATACTTAGAAATTTTCCTAAAAACATGATTTTTTATTTTTAAATAATAAAATATTATTTAATTATTAATATTCTATTTAATAAAATTCACTAAAGACGAAAATATATTTTTTTCTCGAAAATTCTCTATTGTTTATTATGAGTAAACGTTTCAGTTTTCAACCGTTATTATGATATTTTGGAGTGATTAAGGTTACGAATGGACTTGTGAGATATATTTATAATTATTAATTATAAATATTTATATTACTTATTTATTTATCTTAAATAGTATAAGTATGTATTACCGAGTAATGAGATTGATATGATTTTGGAGATATGTCGTCAACCATCACACCACTAAAAATTGTTTTGGGTAATTGTACAACGCGTCTAAACTCTATGCATCAAACGTGAAGATTGTTTTGGAATTGGATGATTAAATTGGGACATTAACTGGACTAGGTCGTGTGCGGGCGTCGTTGCATTTGCTTGTGTGATTGAGATTTGGTTGCTAAAGACTTGCTTAAGGTGAGTTCTCGTAGCCCTACTTTTTACTGTTTTTCTGTTGGGGGAAAATGATACTCAAATGTGTTTTGAAATGTTTTGATTTGAAATGTTTTGAATTGAACTGTGCGAAATGTGGTTTTGTTTTTAGGACAAGATATGTACTTATGACTGTTATGTGAATATTATGCATGATTATTGGATCGGATGGGTACGCCTACCCAGTGTTGTGAGATTATTGGATCGGATGGGTACGCCTACCCAGTATTTGTGTGATTATTAGAGCGGATGGGTACGCCTACCCAAGTTTGTGTGAGGTCATGTCCTAAAATTAGTGCTCCAGCTGGTAGGCCCTTTAGGTGCGTAAGTGACATATGGTGATTGACTAGCGTAGGATGCTATGTCTTGAATTGTTTGCATATATTCACTGTCATATAGCACTATTGTCCACTGTTGAAATATTGGCACAACTTTTGGGTTTAAGGTCAAACCTACGAGCTCACCAACATTTATAACACCCCGTGTTTTCAGGTCATATTACGATCCCAATTATTTCATTTTCCCTTTATTTATTGGGTTTTGCGTGTTTACTTCCATTTAAATCGCACTAGTTAAATTTAAAAAATTTAACCAAGAACGTTAATAACTGAATTAGTACTATGTTTCACTAAAATATCCTCTACAACGTAGTTAACCAAAAACGAATATGTTCCATTCTTTTCTTTCCATCACTTAGTGTATAATCTATAAGTAAAAATTAGGACAAGACTTGTTTCTTCTTTGTTTTCAAATAAGGCAAGCAACAAAACTCTCAAGCAATAAATATCATACAAGACACAAACGATCTTCCCTACAATATAGCCATAAAGTACGTAACTTTTATTTCAAATTCTAATTAAACAGTTATCGTTCGGACAAAGATAGATTTTAACAAATTATCTCATCCAAAAAACCCTATTTACCCAAGGTACAAAAAACCCATAATCCCTTTTTACAAACTATACAATTACTAGTGATATATTTGGTTGCCTCCCTCTTTGGTATTGCTCCTAGTATCCCAAACAGTATTACACTTTAATTCACTATAACATTGACCGTGTTGTGAAGCCCCATAAAATCCCTTACGCTATTTGGATGTACATTAAAATGTGACTTCTATTGGAACCACTATGCATGCTTCCTTTATGAGTATATAGAAGACATGCTATTCTTTTGCAAACACAAAGAACACACACAACTTCAATATTCATCAGTACCATGTCATTATCTTTGCTTTTTTGTTCACCTAGTTTTGACTCATACACAACACATAAGCAAACCCACGCCCTTTGTACCTTCATCATACACAAAACCTCAACCCTACTTTCGTCCCTTTTAGTTTTCGTTTCTAGTCGACAATCAGACAAGCAAGGTGTTATACGTGGAGTTGCAGGAGCTAGATGGGTGAATATTGTGGGAAACACTTGGTTTAGAATTAGGGTTTTCGATCAAGAAGATTTTAGCCATTAGGGTTTTCGTTTGGGTTCAAGGCAATAACCAAATTCTCCTCAACTCTTGTGAGTCCCACGTCCTTACTACTTTATTTTATATATGCGATATATATGTCATTAGTGTGTGCTTGAAGCCTGTAAAAACAAAACACATTTCTTTTCTTGTGATTACTTTCTGATATATGTACCGAATAACACTATAACCTTTATAAAATTTGTAAAGTGACTAATAAGACATGAGCCATGTTTATGCTAAGGTATTAAGTGTAGAACTCAGTCCATTAGAAGCTTAGACGCGTGGGTTAGATAAAAAGAAAAATGCATATGTATTGTTGGAATAAAACGCAGCCCACACCTATAATTTTATGTTGCATTAGTAAACCTCTAGGTGATGGGAGCATAAATTCTTACGACACCATAATTATTTCATAAATAGACTTATAATACTTATTTTGCCCCTGAATCACTTGATTTTCGTCAAGTAAATAAGAAAGTTAGAGGTCTCCAAAAGTTAGGGTGTAAATACCATCACTTTTCCCATTGTTTTAAAGCGTCTAGCCAGCAAGCATTTCGCTTCGAATTATGTGACTTACTTAGGTATGTTTATCGAACCACAATTATTTTTATTTAAAGCCTACAGTGTCCTCCTTGATTAGGAAAAAGAACCAGCCACTTTTGTTTAGAAACGAGCCCGCAATTTGCCAATGAAACTGACTGCTCTATCATAGGCGTCGACAATTGGTCGAACACCTGGTGTGCGTGTAGCCATGGCATGGGTGCTTCGGTGGCTTTTCATCGGGACTATTGCTGTGTGTTGTTGTTTTCATTTGTCTGAGTGCAAGCCAACCTTTAGCCTCATTTTGACCCTGTTAACGACCCCGACACGCAAAATTTATAAAAGGTAAATTAAAGCCAGTATGTCCTAGTTTATTAAAATGTTTTTATTTTGTCCTAAGGTTGAGTATCGAAGTGTTACAATCTAGAAGCCAAAACTCTGACCAAGCAATTCGTCATATGTTTGAAACAAACCATTATTTTTATAAGTGTGAAATGTCTTAGCGACGACACATACTTTAGCCCCGTTTTAACCCTGTTAAATGACTTCGTTAAGAGAAAACTTAAAAAAAGATTGAAGTTATTGACCGGCCTATCCGAGATGATCAAATGTATTTTTATTTTTCATTGTGCGTTAACTAACGAATTCGTAATTAAATTGTAAAAACTTTTCTGGAGTCGTCTTTATATTAAAACTAAAGTTTCACTTACACTCTAAATCAATTAGTTAAAATGTCAAACGTTTGTCTTAATTATTTGACACAATTTGGAGACTAAAACCAAGGGTGATCTAAACTACTGTTTTAGAGTTAGATAATTCTAGTTCCTAAAAGTCCGAAAGCGTTAAAATTGCGGAGTTCCTTAGATTTTGACCACGATGACCAAATAAAGTTGCCATTTTAACCACGAGAAATTATGTTTCAAACATCATCATTTTAATTAGAGTTCAGCACACACTAGGGACGAGATTGATAGTATTTAGTTTACTTATTTTCTCGTTAGTAACTCATGTTATTATTTTTACATAGGTTACGGATAAAGTCTTTTGGATCGTTTTTCGTGCCACTACCTTGCTATTCCGTTATCGTTACTTAAAGTGAGTTTATAGTCCCCACTTTTATAATTTTTCAATAATTTATCAAATCTCGAGGATGAGATCATGTTTGTTTTACAAACTGGATGCAAGTACATTTTAAATTCAAATATTACGAGTTTGCGTAAGTAGCTATAACCCACTATGTTTTTCATCATGAACTGTCAATTGCATAGATGTAATTGTTAATTGCATTATGTGAGCGCGAATGTTATGAATAGATTTATTTGGGATTAACATCCCCGTTCGGGCAAGTAGCACTTGCTAGTTTACCGGTTGGCCGGAAACGACGAATGTATACCATTTGGAATCATAGATGTTACGGGTTGAACATCTACATTGGGCACCATCATTCATATGTATTTGATATACATACATTGTTTAGCTTCAGTGTCATGAGCTTAGTGCTTTTCGTAATAAATTTTTGTGATATTGTATTTGTTACTTTAATACAGGGAAATCTTGCTATCCGCTTCATTCAATTTATTAACCATACATTTCACCACGTTATTGTTGACTAGTTTTAAACATGTTTCTAGGTCAATAAGGTGTAAAGTCATGGATACATGGATGGTCATCTTTTGAAAGTAATATTTTTAATCATAATGATTTTCATGCATTAATTTTTGGGATATTGTTATGTTGTGAATATCTTTATTTTCCAAGTTTAAACAACGTCTAAGCTTATGAGCTTTTGTAAACGAACCATTTATGAAATCATAATGTTCTCAGATTTTAAACGACTCTTATAGAGAGTCCGTTTCTTCATATCTTGTGTTATTGATCTATGACAGTAATATCCCCGGACATCATTTTTCCGTTTGTGGCCCATTTTGGAGGTTGTTAGATGTTATTAGAGCCAAGGTGATAGGAACCAGGTTCAAACGTTTTTACTTGGTCTTAACGTTTTTCAAAACATTTACGTCATTCAAGGTTTCAAGGGACATACATACTTTACTTAATTGCATCTAGTATACATGCTTACACGTCCTGCACCATTTTAGCATTAGTTGATTATACTAAGTGCTTACATAGGTTATATACATGTTAATATTTCATTACGTATATTAATGATGGTCTTATATAATATACTTATACAAGTTCATATTATGGTTATAGATTTGCCATGTCATCAGACAAACGGCATCATCTGTGTTACCTATACCATCCGTATCTTCTGATTTCAAAATGGACCAATCATCATGGGGTATTCACTCGTGATACCAGCGAGCTTGTCAGAGATGGGACCGAACGGGAGGTTTGCCCTACATTGGGGCAAGGCACACCACTGTCACCTGCCTATGTACCTGACCCCATGGAGTTGGAGGAGCATGTACCAGTATATGTTCCAGAGCCAGAGCACCTGGAGTACCATGCACCATCAGATGATGACATTTGTGCTGATGATGCCTCACCGACTGTTGAGTCACCTGGATACATTGCTGACTCAGATTCGATGGAGGAGGATACTGATGAGGATTTTATTAATTATTCAGATGAGCCCGAGGATGGCGAGGTGGGTGACGATGAGGATCCCGAAGAGGATCCTAGTGAGGAGCATGAGCCTGAGGATGACGACGATGATGATGATACTGATGATGAGGATGAGGAGCCCGTTGAGGAGGAGGAGAAGGAGGAGCACATAGCTTCAGCCGACCCTTCTGTGGTACCTATTGTTGACTCTGTTCCCTCAGCTAGGGATACAGAGGCATTTGAGACTAATGAGTCTGTACCTACACCTAGATCACCTCAGACTATGGTCCCTGTTCTCAAACACGACTCCGTAAGGCATGAAAGATTGTCATACTTGAGCCACCCATAGAGGCATGCATTGCTGAGCATGCTGCCCGCAACTTATCACCCACCAGCACTCTGCCTATGATCGGCACAATAAGGTCATAGGGTAGTCATGATTTTGTATGAGAGTGACATCCCCAGAGGAGGACATGTACCTCGAAGGAGATTTTGTACTTGTACTCGCTCCCCCACTTGGAGCTTTGTGATGTAGCAGAGAGTTCTGCTGATGCTGCCAGAGCACCTAGACATCATATGATTTTGTTGATACTATTGAGGCAGGACAGGGTTTGATTCATAGTCCTGGTCATGATGCCTGGACTATTGCTAGAGCTGCTAACAGAGCAGAGGATGTTGGTTATGTTAAAGCTTTACATGGCTCTGAGCATAGGATGATGACTTCCATTGAGGAAGTTAACTTGAGGGTCAGCTACCAGGATAGGTTTCGCAGAAAGGAGTGTTATGATTTCTTACCACAAACTGCATGACGCATCGGATCGACCACAGAGACTTTGAATCGAGATTGATGTAGTGAGACGGACAGTAGGACTACTTATGAGACAGAGTTGCATGAGGTACGCTAGGCTTACCTTATTTTCGAGGCTCGAAACAAGGCATTATTGGTGTGACTTAAGACATTGGAGACTCACATGAGTCGTATGGAGTGGCAGCGCCAGAGAGCTAAGGATGATGCAGTCAGACAGATGATGCATACCCATGTACTAGAGGCTAGAGCTCAAATTGATATGGTGGAGGACACCAGCAGTAGCTGTTAGTTGTACTTTTCACTTCTAGCTATCTTGTATAGTCTATTAAGTTTTATAGGTAACTCCTCGCTAATAGACTCTAGGACGTATTTTCAATTTATGTACTAGATCATTTGTTGTCATTTTGTATCCAAACAAATCATGTACGATTCAACATTATGTTATGAAATGTTGATGTATTTTGTTATGGTTGATTTCATTTTATTCATTCTCCATTGTTTTGTGGTGTAATTATTATTATCATATCCATTTGTATCGACATTGTAATTATATCTCATGTACATTGTATTCTTGTGATTAGTTAAAATCCTGCCTTGTACACAAGACATAGGAGCAAAACGACGCCATGACTCAGAATCCATTCTAGCTTAGATTGATCGGGACTATTCCAAAGAAACTCTACCCATACTCAGGATGATGCAAGCCACAATTCGGGTGGAGGACTTAGAAGGCTTGTGCAACCTGCACGTGTCTGTTCCTACACTGATTTCATGAAATGCCAACCCTTGAACTTCAAGGGAACTGAAGGCGTTGTTGGCTTGTCTCAATGGCTCGAAAAGATGGAATCGGTATTTCACATTAGCGGTTGTGCCATTGACAATCAAGTGAAGTTCGCTACCTGCACTCTGCTAGGTGCTGCACTAACCTGGTGGAATGGTCATGTGAGGACCTTAGGTCATGATGCTGCCTATGCTATAACTTGGGGAACTCTCAAGAAGAAGTTGACAGACAAATATTGTCCAAAAGGTGAAATCAAGAAACTTGAAATTGAACTGTGGAATCTTAGGGTCAGGGGAAACGATGTTGCAGCCTATACGCAACGTTTCTAAGAACTAGCCTTGATGTGCACCAAATTTCTTGCTGATGAGACCGAAAAGATTGACAAGTACATCAGTGGACTTCCTGATAACATTCATGGGAATGTCATGTCTGCAAGACCCAAAACTCTTGATGATGCTATCGAGTTGGCCAACGACTTGATGGATCAGAAACTACGCACTTATGCGGAAAGACGGAATGACAACAAAAGGAAGGCTGATGATTCATTAAGAAACAATCAACAACCCCACAAGAAGCAAAATATAGCTAGGGCATACACTGCTGGCCCTGGTGAAAAGAAGGCTTATACTGGAACTCTACCTCTGTGCACCAAGTGCAATTACCACCACACCGGGCAATGTGCACCCAAATGTGGAAACTGCAAGAGGTATGGTCATGCTACCAATGATTGTTGGGTCAATACCAACAACAACAACAACAAAACCACCACCAATACCAACAACAACAACAACAACAACAACAACAAGAATCAAAAGGCAAAAGCGTACTATGAATGTGGTAACACCGGCCACATCAAGAAGAATTGCCCAAACTGAAAGAACCGTGGGAATAACAACGAAAAATGGCACAACTCACAGGAATGAGCTTATGCTTTGGAGGAAGAGATGCTGCCCGGACTCTAACATATCACGAGTATGTTTGTCCTTAACAAAGTTATGCTACAATTTTGTTTGATACTGGTGGATAGGAGCTTTGTATCTAATACCTTTAGTGCCTTGATTAACATTACCCCCACTATATTAGAAAATCATTATGATGTAGAATTAGCTAATGTGAAAATCATAGGAGTTTATACTATAATTCGAGGTTGTACTCTAAACTTCATGAATCATCCTTTCAACGTCGACTTGATGCCGGTCCCACTCGGTAGTTCTGACGTCATTATTAGTTGGCTCTGGTTAACAACAGTATCATGATTGATCATCTGTGCGAGAAGATCTGGTTTAACGTGTTCCGTTCGGAAGGGAGATATGTTGAAGATGTTAATTTTTAAAGGCAATGGAAACACCAAAAAGGGCAGAATCCCGACTAAATATTCATTTCGTGCACTAAAGCACAGAGTATTTGTCAAAGGGATTGTGATGTTTTTTGGCACACCATTATATGAACGGAAGCCAAAGATAAGTCGCAAAAAAGGGGAATAGCGAATCTGAGGATCGTGCCAATTGTCCAGAGGACTTTCTCTGGAAGTTTTTCCTGAAAACAATACACGGGTATTCCACTAAGCTCGACAAGTAGAGTTTCCAAATTGGATTTGGTACCAGGTGCTGATGAACCTGTACCACGGTGCACCTTATCGATTGGCACCATCCGAAATGAAGGAACTGTCAGAACAACTTCAAGAACTATCCGACAAGGGATTTATAAGGCCTAGTTCTTCACCCTAGGGAGCTCCGGTCTTGTTTGTCAAGAAGAAAGATGGATTGTTTCGCATGTGCATCGATTATCGTGAACTGAACAAGTTAACGGTGAAGAACCATTACCCACTTCTAGGAATTGATGACTTGTTCGATCATGCTTCATGGGTTGAGTGTCCTACTTTTCAAAAATCGACTTACGATCAGTGTTACCATCAGTTGAGAGTTCGCAAAAGAAGGACAATTTCAAGACCACTGATTAGGATGCGTATGGGCATTATGAATTTCAAGTAATGCCTTTTGGTTTGACAAACGCACATGTGGTATTTATGGACCTCATGAATCGGGTGTGCAAACCATATTTGGATAAGTTTGTGATTGTCTTTATCGATGATATACTAATTTATTCAAAGAATAAGGAAGAGCATGAAGAGCATCTCAAATTAATTTTGGAGTTGCTTAAGAAAGAGGAGTTGTACAAAATTTTCTAAGTGTGAATTTTAGTTCAAGAGTACAGTTTCTCGGACAAGTGATTGATAGCAAAGGACATTCACGTGGACCCAGCAAAGATAAAGTCAATTAAAGATTGGGGCCATTTCCTAAGAGTCCAACAGAGATCCGCCATTTATAGGACATGCTGGTGGTACTACCGCAGCAGATTTATCGAGGCTTCTCCAGTAGCAAAGTTAATGACTAAGCTGACTTAGATGAATGTGAAGTTTTGACTAGGGGAGAAAAGGAGGAAGCCGATTTCATTGATTAACAAAATGCTGTTGTAGGCACTATTCTCGGCCTTGCCCTAAAGGGATCAGAAAACTTCATTGTTTATGTGATGCATCCTATAAGGATTGGGTGCAGTGCCGTGCTTATGCAAAACGAGAAAGTTATAGCCTATGCTTCTCGACAGCTGAAGATCCACGAGAAAAACTACACAACTTATGATCTAGAACTTGGAGCTGTGGTGTTCGCTCTTAAAATATGGAGACATTACTTATACGGAACACAGTGCACCGTATTCACCGACCACAAGATTTTACAACATATCTTGGATCAAAAAGAGTTTAACATGAGACAACAGCGTTGGTTGGAATTACTTAGTGATTACGATTGTGACATTCGTTATCACCCGGGAAAGGCAAACGTTGTTGCTGATGCCTTGAGCAGGAAAGAACGGTCTAAACCTTTGAGGGTTCGAGCCTTAGTCATGACTATTGGTTTGAATCTTCCTAAACAAATCCTAGAAGCTCAAACTGAAGCATTAAAACCTGAAAACCTCACTGCTGAAGATGTTGGGGGCATGCTCCGACAAGACCTTACAAAGGAAAGATTGAAACCCCGTATGGACGGAACCTTATGTTTAAAAAACAGGAGTTGGTTACCGTATTATGGCGACTTAAGGACTCTAGTCATGCACGAGTCTCATAAGTCAAAATATTCTATTCATCCGGGTTCAGACAAGATGTACCAAGATTTAAAGCAGTTGTATTGGTGGCCTAACATGAAGGCGAACATTGCCACTTATGTTAGCAAGTGTCTTACTTGTGCCAAAGTCAAGGCAGAGCATCAAAAACCTTCTGGCTTACTAGTTCAACCGGAGATTCCAGAATGGAAGTGGGAGAAAATCACCATGGATTTCGTCACTAAACTTCCTAAGACGGCAAACGGTTATGACACCATTTGGGTGATCGTTGATCGTCTTACGAAATCTGCTCACTTCCTACCAATGAGGGAAAATGATCCCATGGAGAAGTTGATGAAGCTTTACATGAAGGAAGTAGTTACCCGACATGGTGTACCTGTATCTATTATCTCCGATCGTGATGGTAGATTTACTTCGCTATTCTGGCAAGCACTTCATAAGGCTTTGGGAACTGTCGAAATTTCGTAAAAAGTTTATACTTAGAAATTTTCCTAAAAACATGATTTTTGATTTTTAAATATAATAAATTATTAATAATTATTTTATTTATTTAATAAATTCACCAAAAGACGAAAAATATAATTTTTCTTGAAACTTCTTTTATGTGTTTATTATGAGTAAACGTTTCATTTTTAACCATATTATGATTATTTTGAAGTGACTAAGGTTTACCGAATGGACTTGTCGAAATATATTTATAATTAATAGCAATGTATTAAATATTTATTTATATAGCGATCTCTAGTTATCTCTAAATTTATAAAGTCTGTATTATGCAGGGGAATGATTTAAATGATTTATGGAAATATTCGTCAACCATCACAGGAGCGAACCACTAATTAATTTTGGGGTAAGTTTACAACGCGTTTAAACACTCATGCATCGAAACGTGAAAGATTTGATTTTGAATTGTGATGATTAAATTGGGATGAGGGATTAACTGGACTAGGTCTAGTGCGGGCGTCGTACATTTTCCTTGGTGAGATTGAGATTTGGTTGCAAAGACTTGCTATAGAGTGAGTTCTTTAGCCTCACTTTTTACAGTTTTTTTCGTTTGGGAAAAAATGATAAATTCCTCAAAATGTAGATTTGAAAAAGTTTTTTGAATTGAACTGATGCGAAATGTGGTTTTGTTTTTGTTGACAAGATATGTGCTAAGGAGTGACTGTTATGTGAATATTATTCATGATTATTGGATCGGGATGATATGGGGCCTACCTAGTGTTATAGGATTATGATAGATTGGATCGGATAGGTACGCCTACCCAGTATTTGTGTGATTATTGGAGCAGATGGGTACGCCTACCCAAGTTTGTATGAGGTCTTACCCTAAAATTAGTGCTCCAGCTGGTAGGCCCTTTAGGTGCGTAAGTGACATATGATGATTGACTAGCGTAGGATGCTATGTCTTGAATTGTTTGCATATATTCACTGTCATATAGCACTATTGTCCACTGTTGAAATATTGGCACAGCTTTTGGGTTTAAGGTCAAACCTACGAGTTCACCAACATTATTGTTGACGTTTTCGAGTATCATTTTTAGGTGAAGTGAAAGAAGAATAGTTTGGTGATTGTGATAGCAGAATTAGAAGTATCCCGAGTGGAATTTCGTGTGAAGTCTTACTTGCTTAATGTTTTGATTTTAGTATTTGGATGTTTTGGATTAAGTTTGGATTTTGGTCCCCTATGTGGGCAGTTGAATAATTGTAAGAGATTGTGGATTTTAGTTGCAATTTGTAACGTCACTCGAGTTGTTCGAGGTTGATGGTCTTCATAGCACTTAGAGTTTATGCAATGTAGTTTTCTCTATTTTGTACCTTGTGTTATGATTGATTATTATGTTGCATCCCCGAGTTTCCGCCTTGTCGGGGTGTGACAGTTAAGCTCTCGTCATTTGACTATACTTTTGATATCACAGACGATGCTGAGGTACAATTCATTGTTGATTGTACTTGTAGTTCCACATATCAATTAGCACATTTGTATGTTTCTCAACATAAAACAATAGAGGAAACTACAAATTTAGGGGCAACCAATCAAAAAAAATGTTTTTTAATTTTTTTGAACCACCAACTATCGAAAACAACGGCCCATCTTTTTTTAATAATAATAATACTAGTACGTCTTTTTTCAACAATGGTTTATCTTTGAATTTTAACCCTAGTGATTTTCAAATGAATGAATCCAGTTATAAAAATGAGCCCCATTTCACAAAACTAGAGTCCTCATTTGCGTTCGGATCAAACGATGAAAACGAAGATGAAAAAAATGATTCTTATGATGGTGTAGATGAAAACCCACAACCCATTTACCATAAATGGAAGAAGCGCATGTCATTTAAGCCTGACATTCCAGAAACACCAGTTTACATGTCAAAACCTATTATTTCAAAGCATTATAACAAAACAATCAGAAGTTAAAAAAACAATATTTTTGACAATAAGGAAGCTTTAGACTTGGCTGTTAGGCTGAAAGCTTTAAACGACGGTTTCCAATTTTTAGCAGACAAGTCAGCCCTGAAAAGGTATGAATTAAAATACTATCATTGTAATGAATGTGCTTGGAAGCTTCGTGCTAGACTTTGGGATAATATAGATAAATATTACATTACATATCTTAATGATGTTCACACGTATCCCAAAACTCAAACATATCCTAACCATCGAAATGGAAACAAAAAGGTAATTGCTCACATTATCACTCCTAAGTTACAAGATAGTAAGCGTCTTGTATAAGAGAAAGATATACAATAAGATATTTTATCAGAATATAAAATAAATATATCTTACCAACAAGCATGGAGAGGAAAGGATTATGGGATACAATAGATAAGGGGTTCACTGTAGGAATCTTTTGAAATGATACCGTATTATTGTCACAACCTAGAAAGAAAAAACCAAAGGACAGTCACACGTATCAAAACAAACGAAAAAGGAGTTTTTGAGATGTTATTCATTGCCATTGGTGCTTCGGTAAGTCATGCTCAGCTTTTCTGAATAATAAAATACTAGTATGTCACTATAGTATATTTATAATGTTTTATTTCAGATTCGTACGTTCCTCAATTATCTACGCCATTTGCTTATAATCGATGTGGCACATTTAAAGGGTCTATACAAGGGAACAAATCTTGTAGCTATGGGCATGGATGGAAACAATCAAATTGTGCCAATTGCTTTTGGTATATGCAAAGGGGAAACAGGTCCATGTTGGTCATGGTGGATGTCCGTACTCAAAGAATGCATAGGTGACAACCCGAATTTGCTATTCATATCTAATAGGCATCTTGCTATAGCTTTATCAATACACAATGAATTCCCTTTAGCCTTTCATGTTGTATCTTGTCGTCATCTTATGATGAACCTATCATTGAAAAGGAAAAAACAAAAGGTCTGTTCTGGAAAATATACAAGGCATATACACTAGAAGATTTTGCAAGCAACATGAACATACTACAGGTTGTTCAGCCTGATGCATACCACAAGGTTTGTAAAGCTGATCCTCACAGATGGTCAAGAGCGCATTGCCCACTAGTTCGTTACAATTATATGACATCGAATAGTGTGGAGTCTGTTAATGCTTGTATTATACTAAATAGAAAGTTACCGGTGTTAAAGTTGGCCGAGACGTATCGTGCTATGGTGCAAGACTGGTACTATAAATGTCGAGAACTCACTGGTATTTCTCTTTGAATAAATAATCTAAAACTTACTTTTTTTTCAATATTAACTACTATATTGATTTTTGTTTATGTATTCTTGTAGCAAATATGGCGTATGAAATAACTGATTAATAACTGATTGGGTAGCAAACAAAGTGACAAAAAAAGGATGAAAAGCGCCACATGGGTTGGTAACGGTGTTAACCATTATCAATACCAAGTTTCAGACGGTCAATATACTCGTGAAGTCAACTTACAAACAGGCACCTGTGAATGTCGTAAATGGCAGCTTTCAGGGATTCCGTGTGGTCACGGATTGCGTCCAGTTTGTAGCAGATTGGTTTAAAAAAGACAAATATCAAGGCACTTACGCGGAATCAATTCATTTTCTTAGAAATATGCAACAATGGGAATTTCTGCACAATATTCCGAAAGCTATTCCTCCTCGAATGGATAACCCATAGC
>BQNB010085961.1:0-28323 GCA_026074375.1 Tanacetum coccineum | reverse complement strand
ACATATGATATAACTGATAAATCACATGATAAAATCGCATATGATATTAGTGTTAAATCATATATGATATGTAATTCTAATGCAATCACATGTAATTCGACGTAGTGTTAAATCATATGTGATTTTATACGAATATTCAAATTAGTGTTTAATCACATGTGATATTTTCATGCAAGTTTCAACAACGAAAAGAGAACGTGATATTCAAATTAAATGCTGGTCGTGACGGTATAATTTGTTTTGTCTAACGATTAACGCTTCATGAGATACTTAAATTATAAAAAAATAGATGAAATAATAAAACGCTTTTGATCTCAGTCATTGATTTCTTTTCAGATTTATGGTGGGGATGTGTCCCATGTTATCCAAGCAATATTTGGTATCCAAAATAACTCTTCCCACAAAGCAATTCTGGATACCGAAATTTATTTGAATAGCAAATGACTAATCTTTACTCTCCGTCTTCATTTTGATCAATGGATGAGATTAAACTCAAAACCAATTCTTTTTTATAAAATATTAATATCTCTTCAAACCGTTAATCGTTAAGCGAAAAAAATATACCATCACGATGAGCATTTAATTATCTTTCTATAGATATGCACTTTGATATACTTTTGAATTTTTTTCACGTTTTTTTCTTCGTTTTTTTTACGTTTTTTTGTCTTTTTTTTCCTTCGATGTTGAAACTTGAATGAGAAATCACATGTGATTAAACACTAATTTGAATATTATAATAAAATCACATATGATATTAGTGTTAAATCACATATGATATGTAACTAGTTATAAGTCCCGTACACGCACGGGGCTTACATATAAAATCCTTCGTTGTTGTAACTGTGATATTAGTACAACTAATAATTATGCACGTGGTTTTATATAAAAATTCAGTACATATTAATATAAGTGTTTTAAAACCCGGGTTTACCCGGTCGGTAGAACCGTGAACCGGTCGGGTGACCGTAAGCCGGATTTTTGCCGAAAACCCCGTTTGAACCGTGACCCGATGGGTCGACCGGGTCAATTAAAAAACCGTTTTTTAAAACATTGATGTTGATGCTGTTGTTTAAATGTATCTATTAATATTATGTTATACACAATATGCGAGTTTAATATGTTATTTCTTATATTCTTATATAAACTTTAAATAGATTTTATACATGTTGTATATTTAATGTATAAAGTCTACAAAGTATAAAGTATAAAGGAGTATTTGTTTATTTTTTAAAGTTATTAAGAAATATGAAAAATTATAAGTTTCAGTTAACTCCATATGTTTTAACTAGTTTCATAGCCCGCTCAGATGGGCGGACTAACTTCATGATAATACATGCCAGACTCTAGACGTGTTTAAAGGAATCGTGAAGTAGAGTTGAAAAGCTTAAAAAACGGGCTGATATTTCCGTATATACATCATGAAGAATGTATATAAAGCTTCCAGGTGCAAGGGTTATATAAAACATCTTTTAATAAACTTTAGTTCTAGAAACTTACTCAAAAAACTCACAACGATAACCTTCTATGAAGGGTTTCGCTCTCAAGTTTCAGACTCATGACAATGTGGGTCTAGCCAGTCCCTTGGAGAACGTTTGGATGCATTAACGTTGGTCTTGCTACCGCCCACGAGATCTTTAAGATTTTTTATCTCGTTTTCTCGTCTGGACCCACTTTTTCGTTGATCCGCGTCCTTCAACTTTTGCTTGAACCTTGTTTCTGCCAAGAAGGGTTTATATATTCTTGTTTTGCTTGTGAAGGAGGAGATTCATGAGGTCCAAGATATGTATTCCCATTCTTCTTAGCCTTCACAAGTGTAAAGAAACAATTACCGTTAGATACAAAGTGGTGCCAAAGTGAATGGGTCAGACAAAGTGGGTAGCCTGTCAAGTTGGGCAAATCACAAACACTGCTAATACATATATATTATTTTATCTATAATTAAAGTTTGAAATATGAATCACATTTCTAAATGACATTTGGCCACTTACAAATTAACATAACCCGAATCTATGCATTCATAAGTGAATGGATCGAACTGCGACATCTAAGTCCAACAAACAAACAAATGCTTCAAAAATGATTTAGCACTTCACAAATTATATATAATCACTTTAGTTATATGATTCGGCTCTTCTACTTGTAGACCATTTATTGTTGTGCTTTGATTTAGATCTTTAATTTCCAAGCTTAGGATCACAAAGCTATCATTGTCTAGTAAATAAATAATAATATTCAGCTTGACAACCATTGTCTAAGAGAACAGAAACTGAAAAGAAGGTCAAACATAAAATAACCAACCCCTATACATCCACAACTTGCAACTTTGTAACATGCCATTATAACTGTATGTAATAATTTTCCCTAAACTAATGCATGCTCTCATAATCTTTCTAATGCAATGCCTGTATCTGTTTTTTAATAATATAGCAAGTGCATGTAGAAATATCTCATAATAATATCCATTCAAGATTCACTTACGATAAATGAAGCATAATATCCAAAATTGTAGGTAATTTGGTTATAAAAGAGCTGGAAAGAAAAACTAATGTTAAGATTATTTGCCAATTAAGACAAATGAGAAAAAAGGTAAGCAAAAAAAAAAGAAACACAACTTGTCGGTCAAAAAGCAAGCAAAGCTTATCATAACTTAAAAACTAAAATGATTGTCTAAGAAGCTGAAGCAAAAGCTATTGATCTAAGGGTGGCCACTTGCAAAAACTTTAGACTAATCTAAGTACCATGTACAACACACTTTTTCTTAATCTTTTTGAAGTTTACAAATAAGTACTAATGTGCTAAATCTAATTACAAAAGACTATCTTACTGTAATAGTAATCTAACTATGATCGATAAAGAGGTTAGGTTGTTTTATGAATATGAACACATTCAAAATAACTTTTAATCTATTTAACATGTTCGCTCTGTGAATTCTTGTGGGTTGTGTATTTTGAAAGGTCAAAGTCATCAATAGGAAAGTTTCCAACTTGTCCTTGTGAAACCAGTAGTATGAAAATCGCTTCAAATGAATAACCAAAATTTCTGGAAATCTCATAAAAAACATGTCGAGCAAACCTCATCACATCTCCCAATATAAGAGTCATTTATAGTTTTCATGTATGACCTTACTGCCCTTTTTTCTGCAACCTGCATATGCACAATAAAAGTTTGAAAAATATAGCAACTTCTATCCAATCATGATCATCTGTATTAAATGGCTTGAAATGCAGTCATTTTTTGTACTGAAAAAGCAAAAAAATAATCGGCTCGAGTATTTTAGTAGTTCAAGAACCTTTTCATATTTTTTCAAAATCTTCAAGAAGGCTAGGAAATTTACATAACTGTTCCAATCGTAAACAAAAAGAAAACATGTCATGTTTCCATCCCATATGCTATCGCACAATATAAGATCAATATAAATTAACAAATATCATTATCCGTTTAACACCTGTAACGCTTCAGAATTTGAAACTTGCGGTAAAATTCAACAAAGACAACTTCATTTGTCCTTCCACTTATTCTAGCTCCACCTTCTTAAATCGTAAATCCTTGTACTTTGAATCATTACGGATACTTTTGATAATTGTCATCAGGTTTGCAAGGGTATTGTTCATCCTCATATGGTCAAGGATATCCAAAGGATCTGTTTCATATTTATCATAATTAGCCCTGTTACTGCCCACAAAATCCCTGTTAACCCAGAAGATATCAAATGCGTTTATGTTTGTGAAGAGAATGCTAGAAAAGTATGGTTCAGCTTTAGTTGGCCTCTTACTTCTGTACAGATCCTACCCATGGCCAACTGGTTCAATCAAGCGATATAGGATGTAAAAATTAATTTCAAGAAATACCACTATCTGCAAGTATGTCAACGGTGTGTGCAGGTATACCCAAAACTATACACCCGTTGGTAGTTGACCAATATGGTACATCCATCACGTATCATATACTGCCTATCATTAAACCACCAAGGATCATGTTAGCATGCATAATACAACTTGATAAACTACATGAGAAACTAAAACATCAAAATAAAGGTATTTATTTTCCCTTGATTTTTCTATGCATAAACATGTATGTCATCTTCTTCTCATACAAACAACGTATGCATAATCATGAGAGGTGTGTTATTCCCTTTCCACTACATAAGAATATTTGAAATTCAAAATTAGTGACACATACCATATCATTTTTGTCTTGTTATCACACCAATCAAGTTATCAAATGATCTATGTGTATGTGATAACTTGTCACTCCTTTTGGTTGGCCAAGTTAGAAAATATTACCCGACTCGATCCATTCGTAAGCAAATCGTCAAAATTGCCACATGTATTTCTAACTAATACTATATAAAAAAAATTTAAATTTACACAGAAAAGGCTATGTAGTGTACCTGATTTGGATAGTAGTTTTGCATAACAGAGTTTCTCCGTAATGTCACTTTAGATATCATTTTGTCAACAAAATGTTCAGCCAACTGATTCACAGAAAGAATAAAACATCAAAAAGGAGCAAAACATGTCCAAATCCTCTCAAACCATTTTGAAGATAAAAGGTTGGTGTTCCTAATCCAATTTAAACATGCTTTTGTAGTTTAACATTTACCCCAAATTGGTCTACTTTTAACATATCATTGCGCCAAAACTTTTACGTATCATAAAAATCACGCACGCTCATTCCATATACACACTATAAAATAAATCACATAAACACACACATAAAAATTGTAAAAACGACTAACTTAAAATAAATCAACATAATATTGCAAAACTAAAATTGGTGAGCCATACCATACCAAATAATTAACCGCACCCCATATCGAATTGTCAATGCAAACACGTGATTTAACAATCACACAATAAAATCATTACTATTTCATAACCAAAATTGAAATATCAAATTCCCTAACATGAAATTGATTACATTACATTTAATCCCAATTTCAATTAAAACCCCAATTATCATCATCTTGTTGTGGTGTTTAATCAGAAATCTTCATCACGAAACCAAGGAAGAAGATCATGCATGATCGAAGCATACCTTAAGTAGCTTAATTTGTTGAAATTGAATTGGTGGAATTGATTTTGAATATTGTGTGTTTAAAAAAGCCGTGTTTTGATAAAGATAACTTTGGAATGGATTTAAATATTGAGAGAGATTGTAGGAGTGGTAACAGTCGATTGAATGAAGATTTGGAGAAATTGTAACAGGCTTTGAAGGAAATACGAAATGGACATTTCTACCCATTATTTTACACACAGATTTAATAGGTCAAATTTTATGGACGAAAATACCCTTTGAATCAGCATTACAGTTAGCATTAAAGTGCCTAGTCACCATGTCCAGTCATCATGGGCTAAATTATAACTTGCCCCTTATATAGGTAGAGATTAAAATTCAACCACTAAAGTTTTATTAATCACCTCTTCCTTTTTTAAGTTTTTGTTTTTCACAAATTTGACACCTATATTTTTATACATTTTTTTCTCCATCAAATTTCTTTACCAATTTTTTCAATTTTGACTTTTTTTAACCAATCAGATCGCACGATTTTGCATACATGTCAAAATCAAGCGACCTGATTGGACTAATTTTCTATAAGATCGAATCTCATAGAAAACTTTGAAATGATGTAATTCTTTTATTATATAAAAATTATAATGAAAACACACGTAATTTGATATTAGTGTTAAATCACATATGATATTAGTGTTAAATAACTTATGATATGTAATTATAATAAAATCATAAGTAATTCGATATTAGTGTTAAATCACATTTGATATTAGTGTTAAACTACACATGATATTAGTGTTAAATCACATGTGATTTTATACGAAGAGTCAAATTAGTGTTTAAGCACATGTTATTTCTTCATGCAAATTTCAACAACGAAAAAAATAAAAAAAACGTTAAAAAACGTGAAATAAGCAAAAAAAAGTTTGTCAAAAGTATAACAAAATGACGTCTATAGAACGATAATTAAATCCTGGTCGTGACGGTATAATTTGTTTTATCTAATGATTAACGGTTCATGAGATATTTAAATTATAAAAAATAAGTGAAATAATAAAATGTTTTTAATGATCATATATTGATTTCTTTTTAAATGTGGTTGAGATGAGTCCCCTAATATCTAAAAAGTTAATTGTATCCAAAATAACTTTCCTCAACTTTTAATTGATTTGTTGAAAACACAAAAACCAAACTTTAGCGATTGTAAAAAATATAAAAACAACGTATCAATTAAAGAATAAGTAACACTAAACTTTTTTAAAACATATATGAATATAATTTTAAAAGAATGCTTTGCAAAAACATAGAATTTAATAGCTTTGCTTGTTTATCCAGGCTCCATTTTTAGGAAGTCAAAATGTGAGTATCATTTGATTGTAATTTAGGCTAAACGTAATGGGACGACCTTTTGCGGTCGGTCGTCTCATGTGGCAATAAAAGGGACTTGGTCACCCCACTACGCCGACCGAAGCAAGACCTGGTCACCCCCAACCTTTGCAAAGTTAGGGTCTTCTGCACGACCTTACAATTGGAGGAAGATTTCGTATTAAAAAAATTAACTCTTTCTTTTATATTTTTATTTTAAAAAAAAATAAACAATCCCCCATTCACTATAAAATCTCACTTTTTATACCATTTTTAATCACAAAACACATACATTTTATACACTTTCATTATCTTTTTTAAATGGCTTGTTCGATACCACATAGCGACGATGAAATCCAAGCTTTGGTTCAAAAACAAATTGACGAAGATATGGTTCATCAGAAAGCGATTCTGGATTTAGCCTTGCAATTTGATAATGCATGCACAACTAAAGAAGATCTTAGAAAAGCATACGAGAAATGTAATCACATTCCACAAGAGAGCCGTGCTTTGATCGACACTTTCTTAAAAGAAGGTTCTGATAAAGATTACGAGCTAAATCTTTCTATGTACAGAAAGGCGGCAAAACTAGAAAAACAAATGAATGCTAAGTTAGCTTGGATACATGAAAAATACAACCACCGCTCAGAAACCCATATAGGTGGTTCGTCATCACAGACACATGAGATTGGTGATGTATACCTTACTGCGGAAGAGTTACATCAACTACATCTAGATGAAGAAGCCTTAAGAGAAACACTAGAAGAACAAACAATGGATGAAAAGGCACGGGAGGAGAAGATTAGGCAAAAACAAGCTGATGATGATGAATACTTTATGGAATTTGGGGTGATGAGAATTGATTCAGATTACGAGTCATCAGATTAATAAACTAGAAACTATTTTAGTGTAATGTTGTTTTAATTTAATGTTTTAAATAAAGTATTGTATTTTAAATTCCGTTATTATATTTTCAAATTTTGAATTCCAACGGCTAGTTTTTCGTTATAAATACCCCCACCATCTCCTCATTATATCACACAACTTCTTATCCAACTATCCAGATGGATTCCAATTTCACTAACGAAAATGATCCATGGGAATACAGTCTTGATATAGACGATTCTGATCTCCATTTAACACCTGTTCTGCGTTCG
Organism: Tanacetum coccineum; assembly: GCA_026074375.1. Classification (NCBI taxonomy): domain Eukaryota; kingdom Viridiplantae; phylum Streptophyta; class Magnoliopsida; order Asterales; family Asteraceae; genus Tanacetum; species Tanacetum coccineum. The sequence goes on along the minus strand of BQNB010085961.1, from coordinate 20,788 downwards.
TCTAGTAGCGCACATGTTGAACCATCTCCATACACCCCAAATCCAGTTACCATAATACCCGGTCCTGCGGGTGTTGTTCAGCTCTCTAATAGCATATGTGTTGAACCATCTTCCTCAACCCCAAACCCAGTTAGGATAATACCCGGTCCTGCGGGTCTTGTTCAGCGAGCCAAGCTGCTTAAAGAAAATGTATTTATTCTTGATCCGGATGGGGCTTTAATGTCGACACAAGAATATATGCAGAAAGTTGTTGAGGATGTGGGTGAGGATGCTGATTTTAACAGTGGGGCGTGGGTTAGCGCCACTAACTATGTGAATGCTTTTGGTGGCACTGTAACTGGATGTTTGGGAGACATCGACAACTTTCTTAAAAAGGGAAAACTTGAACAAGTTGTTGCAATAGTGAAGTCTTGTTCTCCGAATGCTCTTGGAGATTTAAATGTGACTCTGAAAGATCTATCGGGTACAGTACCTGGAACAATACACTACAAAGTCCTTGATGTGGGTAGTTATGAAAAGGATATTACAGTAGGAGCTGCTATGATACTTGCCAATGTCTCAGTTTTTACTCCTAAACCATCAAAGCATTACCTTAACATTACAAAAAGAAATGTGGTTGAGGTTTTCCGTAAGGATACGGTTTCATTAGCTTAACATTATTGTTATTCAATTCCGTAATGTAATTTTCAATTTCGTAATGTAATTTTCAATTCCATAATGTAATTTTCAATTCCGTAATGTAATTTTCAAATTTGAAATCAAACAACTACTATTCCAACGGATACTATTCGAACTATATGTTTTAAAACGTATCTGTGTTGTATTTTTAAATTCCGTCAAGTTCATGTTTTTTATTTCCGTAATTTTTTTCCGTCTTTTCTTCCGTGTATTTTTATTTCCGTATTTTAATTTGTAAAATGTTTAATTATTAATGTAATGTTTAAAAAAAATAAAAATATTGTTCGGTGTTCTCTGCGGTCACCACTACATGTGTTTGGTCACTGTGTGGTCTAAGAGAGAGAAAGCTAAGTTGGCGCTGACGTGACAGTGTCCTTTGCGGTCACCACTACATTTAATCTTATCTTCATTCAAATGTACCCATTTTTTTTTCAAAATCTGTGACATAATTAACTAAAAGAGAAACGCAAGAATAATATATAGTTAATGAAATAATTAAGTAAATTTGTTAAGTGTAATTATTTCAGAGTTTATTGTTAGTAGTTTTAGATATATTAGTTTTTATTAGTATTTATATTTTATTAAGATTAGGATTGATATAAACCCAAATGTTACATAAATATTGGGCCATGTATTCTCACATTAATTAATTAATCAAGGTTTACAGGGTATTAGAGCAAAACTATTGGGTCAGTTCCTGAGCCCTTCAGTCTCTCAGTAGATTTAAACATAAAATCTTTTAAGTGTAAACTAGCTGAAGAAAGTTCAGCTTTGTCTCGCTGAAGACAGTTCAGCTTCAGCTCTTCATGTACTTTGAAGATCAAACAGTATCTTCACTTCAGTTTATGTAGCGGTTCAGAAACTGAAAGAGACTTTAGCAAGAGCTTCAGTTCAGCTTGGTTGGCAATTCCAAGCTGAACGATGTCGATCTCCTCTTAGAAGCTGAAACGAAATGTTTCTCTTCTATAAGGTTTACAAGGCGGGAAAAAGATTGCTTTATATCAAAAGAAATAAGGCAAATCTTCTTAGGAAAGTATACTTCTAAAGTTGGTATAGAAGTACAACTACTTTCCTTAAAGGGTTGTACCTTTGTACCCTTAGGCATGTGTGCATTAAATGGTATCTCAACAACCCATTTAATGCTTGTCATGTGTCCTAGGTATCCTATGTAAACCCTAATTATTTTGCCTATAAAAGGAAAGCAAGGTAAAGAGTAAATGTTATCTCTTCAATTAATGTAAAACATTGAAGAGCATTTATCTCTCAAACAAACTAAACAAACTACTGAAGGTGAAGCTCACGTGTTGGTAATTAGTTTGTTTTCTTAAACTTGTAACTTTGGTTCAAGTTTAAGTTAGAAGGAGATCACACCCCAATTGTCATTCAACCACTTTGCTATTCTGCAAGCAAAATGTGTTATAGATTCTTTATTTGATTCTAATAAGAACCTATACGTTGAAAGTTAAGTCTGTGTGTTTTAAACTTGTTCTTTATATTGTTTACCTATATCTGTTTAAAACTCACTTTGTTGCCATGGAATGTGATTAGTTTAACTTGATAAATCTAATATCACATTCAAGAGGACCAACAAGTGGTATCAGAGCAGTTTGATTTGTAAAACCTTTTTTAAAAGTTTTTACATAACTACTCAATAGATTTTTAAAATCAAGATCCATTAAAAATGGCAGCAGAAGTACCACAGACTCTTGAATATAGGGGTGGCCAGTTAAATGATGCTCCTATGCTAGATGTGTAAAATTTCACTAATTGGAAGAAGAGATTCATGTGCCACATAGTAGGTATTGAACCTCAGTTTAAAAACATTCTTCTCAATGGTCCATATATCCCTATGACAGCTTGTCAAAGGAAATCTAGAGGATAATGGACAGGTGATGAGAGAAAGGCTGCTAACTTAGATCAGCGACTCAAGAGTCTCATCATGTCTGTCCTTCCAGATGACTAAATGAACTATGTCATCAACTGTGATACAATTAAATCTACATGGGAAGACCTAATACTATATCATGAGGGCCTCTCTGAAGTGAAAGAAAGTAGGGTCATGGACCTGAAGCTATGTTACAATACCTTCAAATTCAAAGAAGGTGAAAATCTAACACAAACTTTCACCAAATACAAAGCTTTAATGAATGAATTAGTAAATGATGGCATTAAACTTTCAAAGCTTGAGATAAATACTGGTTTCCTTAATGGGCTGCTAAAAAAGTGGCTAAGTTTCTGCCAAAGTCTTAGAAACACTAATCATGTTAAAGATTTTGAGCTTGCTTCTCTATTTGGTAAACTCAAATATGAATAAAACCTCATTGATAGTATTTATGATACTGGAAAAAAATCTTTAACCACTGCAACACCCTTATCTACTGCCTTCTTCTCAACCTCTATTGTCTAGGATTTTCCAGATAGTCCTGATGATGAAGAGGATACAAGAGACAGTCAAGAATACATGAATGACCTAGAAGAGGAATTTCAAGAAAGAGCTCTCTGGGCCAAGTCTAAGAGGTTTTTAAAAAGAGTAGCCAGAGGTTCAGTAGTGCAAAGGAAACTGGTGAAACTCAAATGTGGGAGGAAAGGTCACTTTGCAAGAGATTATTTCTTAAAGACTTCAGTTCCCTCATACTCATAACCTTTTTAAAACAACAATCAACCAAAATTCTTAAGTTCCTCTCAACAGAAACCTGAACTGAGGCCAACCAAAGATTTTGAAGCAAAATAAAACAAAGTCAAGGCTAAGCTGGCCCTCCTCAGTTCTAGTGCTTCAACATCCAAATCATCAATGGTCAAGAACAAAGGTCTTGTTGCTAAAGCTTATGAATGGGATGAAGAAGATGTGTCATCAGATGACAATGAAATGGTTGAAGTAAAGGTTCTCATGGCACTTGCTGATGGTGAAAATACTGCTGTTGGCAAAGAAAGTGCCAGAAATGGTGAATGGGTTAAGATCTGAATGAGAAAGGTCACACTCTCCTTTCTATGAAAGATAACGATGATAGAAAAACCTTTCTTGATTATTTGTGTATTGATCTTACTTATGTTGAAGAATAAAGAAATAATCTTATGTTAAAACATAGAGATCTTGTTTAAGAGCTAAATACATGCAAAGAATAATTGTTAGTATTAAAACAAGCAAAACTTGATTTTCTGACAATGCAACATGTAAACACAAAAATTCTCAAAGAGAATAAAAACTTAAGAAAAGAACTAAAAAAGCTAACAGCAATCACTGAAACATGGCTCAACAGTTCTAACAAAGTAAATCAGTGTATCAGTGAACAAATTCCCACTCAAAAGAAAAGAATTTTAGGAGTTGATCAGCTCACTGAAGATCCCTCCAGTTCTGGGAAAAAAGACTTAGTCTTTGTAAAATATTTAGCTGATGACACAAAAGTGTCTATTCCAGGTGTTGAAAGACCTTGGTTATATGAAGCTGAAGGATTTATCTTGTCTAATCATGACACTGGTAGAATCCTCCCAGCTGAGTCACAAATGAAATTAGTTGATCCTTCAGTTACTGTCACTGACTCTTCAGCAACTGAGTATGATTTAGCGGATGAATCCTTAGTTTGTAGCACCCATCTTCCTCCACTAGAGAAACTTGCTGGTGCTGAACGTGTATCGGGGCCAAAGACTATCAAGTAAATCTTGAAGTTCAATTCCACATTCAAAGCTAAAATATGAAAGGGTGTCACCATAAATGAACCAACCTCAGCTCCTACTAAGGGTAACAAAAATGTTTCAGCCTCTAAAAAGAACTCAGCTCCTGCTGGTAAACTGAAGAATGTGAAAACTGAAGATGACATTCCTCTGTCTGTTGTAATGAAAGAACTAAATAATCTCAAATGACAAATCAACAAAAATCAGTTATCTTATTCCAGAAATAAAAATCCTCAATAGGTTCCCAAAAACTCATTCCATACAAAATACAAAACACAATTCAAAAAGAGTTGTAAACTTTGTGGGATGAACAATTATCTCTTAAAAAACTGCTACAGTGTAGTATTTTGTAAAAAATGTAAGAGAACTGATTACAGAATTTGTGATTATATTGAATACACGAGCTCAATGAACATGTCTCAACATCTCAAAAGTCAAGGTAAATCTTCTTCAAGATCTCAAACCTCAAGACCTTTGAAACCCTTTCCACCATGCAAACATGGTGGATTCAATGATCATCAATCTGATAATTGTGTTAACTATCCCACATGTGAAATATGTGGCAGTTATGATCATGACACAAAGGGTCACAATGGAATCATTTATCTCAGAAGAGGAATAAAACCTAGAAACCCGCAGCAAGTAAAAAAATTATGAAACTTGTAGTAGCAATGTTCATACCACAACTGATCATAATGACATTGAGTGGTTCAGAAGAGGTGAAACAATTCAAGCCAAAAAGGCTGAAACATGAAATGCTACTTGATCAAAGACTCCCACTAAGAGGTGGGTTTCTAAGCAAAACTAACAATTTTAAACTTATTTGTGTAGTGTGACATCAGGAAGCCCATCTGGTACATGGACAGTGGATCCTTAAGGCATATGACTGGTTTCAAAAGCTATCTACACAAATATGTGGAACAATCAGGCCCTAAGGTGGTATTTGAAGATGACTCTACATGCACCACTGAAGGATATGGTCCTATTAAATATAATGGTATAGTTTTCAGAAAAGTAGCATTTGTAAATGGTCACAAATACAAATTAATTAATATAAATTAGTTATGTGATGCTAAATATATTGTTCAGTTTGATGAGAAGAAAGGAATTATCTTTAATTCCAACAAGGAAGTTGTGATGATTTCTCCCAGAGTAAGAGATGTCTATGTTGTTGATAAAATATAATGCCTAAAAACATTAATAATATTTTTCACATCTTTACGTTTTGATAATCACAAAATATAAAAACGTTCAATGTAAAATTAAATGTAAACAAGTAATTAGTAGTAAATTTTCATTTCGATTATTATATCACTTAAAGGTATGAATAAATAAATGCTTAATGCATTTTATGATCAAAGAAAATTTTTATTCAACCTCAAACTTTTATAAAATGTTGTAAAACATTTTTATAAACATTACAAAACATTTTCTACAATTAAAGCCTCTCTACAGTTTATAAAGACAAGACAGAAGTCTGGTTTAGCGAACACACCATCCAGAAAAGTATGTGTACAACAAAGTGTAAAAGATGTAGACATCTAGTGTAGAATGGTGTAGCCTCAAGGTAACAGGTTTTTCCTTGATCCCTGTTATAGGTTCCATTCAGATGTAACCGGATTAACTTTCTTGATCAAATAATACTGGCGCTGTGGAGAATGTTTTGGTAAAACACCGTTGTTCAATATTTTTTATTCTTCACATCCGCCATTGCTTTTATAACTTATGAACAAATGAGATATTATCCCAGATAAACGGTCAAAACAACCTGAGCTTTTAAATTGATACTCAGAACACTTTTCAGGAATCCACAATTGGTCATCAAGCCCATGCTGGCATCTCGATCTAGGGGATGTTACAAGGTTGCGCGTTTTGGCAAGTCATGTTCTTGACTTGTGGAAAGAATGTTCATGCTTCTTGTTCTAAAGCTAGGCCGTATTTTTTGGTATTTTTATGGTTTTTGTCTACACACTGTTGAAAAACATTTTGTCACTTAAAACAAACAAAATGTATCGTGTTTGAGTTTTTTGGGATGAAGGCAAAGGAAGTTAAAACCCAAATTCTGCTCGTTACTATATGGTATTCACAACGTGATTGATGATAGGACAAAAAGTGACACTAAAAAGGAGGGCGTCAAATCGGGTTATTGAAACAATTTAGTTGGCAACAGCAAGAGAAGGTTGATGTTTCGATTCTTAAACAGGAAGCCATCAGCATCAAAAACCAAGTAACAAGAGCAACAGCAGCGTATGTGATTAGGTAGTACTTTATACTGCTACATATGGTTAGTACGGCCATAAAATTTTTGTACTGCGTGTTATAACGTTGACAGTTGTTGAGTTAAGAGAGAGGTTATTTGTTGCTTGAGCTTCATGGGTGTATGCTCGCCTGTCAGTTGAGTTGAATATAACTGATTTGGACTCGGAACGTTGTACTTAGGACTGTTACAGAAGTGTCGTATGACAACAAGCAAAGGAAAGTTTATATTCTGCTCGATATTTTAGTAATGTTGCCCAAGTCTATTGTTCAGATGAGTGATCTGGCCAAGGGAAATTAATATCGCTCGTTGATATTACTACTACCTAAGCAATATTATTAATGCCGGGCTTCAATGCGTTAATGCCTACTAATCTTTAAAGTTAATACTGCCAACCATTAAAAGTTACTACTTGCAAGCATCAACGTTAATACTGCCAGTAGTAATTTCACGTGGTTTCATACTGCGCTTGGGTTTTCCAACTTACACTTAATGCTGCTTCTTGAATTTTTAGTACTGCTAAGGTTAAACAGCAGTTACTAACTACGCTTATGTAGCGTCTGGTTTATTAAGTTATGTACCTGCAACCATTAAGTACAGCAGTTTATATTTCAGCGTACTGCTTTGAGCTTAATGGGAATAAATACTTGCTAGGCATTGTTCGATATAACAGATTACCTTACCACACAGATTGATTTTTGTTTAAATGTTTAATGGATCGTTTTTGAATTATTGATTTAATTGGGTTTACGTGAAGAGGACTTACTCTATCATTTCTTGAAGATGAATGGGAGTATTCCGACAGGGATTTGTGGTTCTTATTAATATACATTTGAGGCTCTTATGAGATGCGCGCCATGTTCCATGCGCTCAAGGCTGTGCTTGAAGAGATTGACAAATCTAGCCGTGTGCTGATTTTTTCTTAATGGCGTGCTGTGCAATCGGCTCACATTGGTCAATCATTTTAATGGAGACTACGTCTTGTTGTTTACTCAGACTGTCTCATAGAAGATACAGCGATTATTGTCAAGAGATTTGCGGTCTCCCTATACATCGGATTTGGTATAACACGTTCAGAGTCACGTAGAGAGAGACTACAAGTTATAAGATTACAATTTGGACATAGTTATTACTCTACTTTCTGCTACATACCAAGTTTGTTATACTTAGACCTTCTTCATCAGTTAAAACATTACAAAGCCTGACAAAATTGAAGATTCAAGAAATGGGCGTAAGCATAATACGTTTCAGGGGAAGCTTAAGTTAAAATTTTAAAAACCTTTATATGCGCTACATTGAGTGAAGGCGATTTTACTACCTATGCTACTGAGAGTTTGCAGCTTATTATTATGGTGGCATGTACCAAAGATCTAAGTCAAGAGGAAGCATTGCTTTCTTCCCATGAAGATCTTGTTTGTAAAATCTAAATAGGGGACATAGATTGTTGGGAGAAATTCTGATTCTACTGATGACGTTACAAAATCTTATATCTACAATGAAGAAAGAAGGAAACAACAAGGACATAAGATTAAAATAGGTAATAATATGTAAGCTAGTTTTTATTGTAAAACCCTAGCCTTCTCTATTGTATAAAGAGTGAGCAGAAAGTCTGGTTTTAGAAACCAATCCAGAAAAGTTGTGTACACAAAGTGTAAAAGAAGTAACAACTATGTAGAGATGGTTTATTGCCTCAAGGTAGTCGAATCTAAAAGTTTACAAACACTTTAACACCTTAAATTTAAAAAGCAGTAAACTATTCAACCCCCCTTCTAGTTTTCCACATATGTTCTTGACATGACTTCTTCAACACAACAATCTTGTTTCTTTGCCAAAGCATCTGAAAGTCTAAACTGGCTTTGGCATAAAATACTTGCTCATCTAAACTTCAAAACAATCAGTCAGCTGGCTAAAAAAAATCTTGTTATTGGTCTTCCCTCACTTGTCTACTCAAAGGACAAGCCATGTTCATCATGTGAAAAGGAGAAGCATCATAGAGCCAGCTTCAAAACAAAACAAACCTCATCAATCAAAATGTCTTTAACTTCTTCACATGGATTTGTTTAGACTTGTAACTCCCAGGTCCATTAACCATGAAAAGTATACCCTTGTCCTTCTTGATAAGTACTCAAGGTACACTTGGGTATAATTCTTAAAAAGGAAAAGCCATGCACCTGAAACCATTATCTCCTTCATCAAAAGTGTTGAAAATCAAAATGACATCAAAGTCAAACAACTCATGACTGATAATGGTATTGAATTCAGAAATAGCATTCTTGTCAACTTCTATGATGAAAAAGGGATTTCACAAAACTTTTTCTCTCCTTACACACCTGAACAAAAATGGTGTTGCTAAGAGGAAAAACAAAACTCTCATAGAAGCCGCAAGAATATGCTTTCAGGATCTGTCTTTTCAAAGCAATACTGGACTGAAGCTGTAGCCACTGTATGCTACACTCAAAACAGGTCCACTACTGTTAAAAGACATCTCAAAACTCCCTATGAAATTTTCTGTGGGAGACTTCTAAACATTGATTTCCTTCATGTTTTTGGATGTCCAGTTTTCATCCACAATTACAAAGATCACTTAGAAAAGTTTGATGAAAAAGCTAATGATGGTTATTTCCTTGGATACTGACTTGTTTCCAAAGCCTTTAGGGTATTCAATACAAGAAGACAACAAACTGAAGAAACTTACCACATCACATTTGATGAAAGCACTAAAGCTATCAAGTTTTCAAAACCTTTAGTTAATGATATCAACATTGCTAAATCAAAAAGATATCCACTTGATGAATATCTTCATCCATATGAACCTTCACAAAGGTATCAAGTTGATAGCAATGTTGTTCAGTTCATAGAACCCTATAAGAAACCTGAACCTATTGTTACTAAAGCTGATGCTTCTCTTGATCAAAATGATCAAGCTGATCAAAATGATCATCCTATTCAAACTGATCAAATGGATCAAAATGATCATCCTATTCAAACTGATGAAATCTTAACTGATGATCAACTTGAACACTCAAATCACAACAATGATAATCATATCATTGATAACCTCCCAAACACTGAAGATGTTCAGATCACTGAACCTCTATCCTCTCTAACAGAGGATACTTTAGCACAAAATACAATACCAATCCCAACTGATCATTCCTTATCCATCCCATCCATGGCCTCTCCAGCTCCTCAAGACAGATGGTCTAAAGACAATCATATTGAGCTGGTTAACATAATAGGTAATCCAGGAGCTGGAATGCTTACAAGGGCTATGGCTAAGGAACTTAGTGCTGCTTTAGCCCATGAATGTCTATTTGTAGATTTTCTCTCTAAAGAAGAACCTAAAAAGGTTTTTAAAGCACTTAAGCATCCTGGATAGGTTGATGCCATACAAGAGGAACTAAATCAATTTTTTAGAAACAAAGTCTGGACATTGGTTCATGCACCTTATGGAAAAAATCATAATTGGATATAAATGGGTATTCAGGAACAAAAGAGATGAAACTGGCATTGTCATCAAAAATAAGGCAAGGCTTGTAGCTCAAGACTACAACCAACAAGAAGGCATAGACTATGATGAAACATTTTCTCCAGCTGTAATACTTGAAGCAATTAGGATCTTTCTAGCCTTTTTCGCCTACATGAACTTCACAATCTATTAAATGGATGTGAAAAGTGCTTTCATAAATGAAAAACTGAAAGAAAAAGTTTACGTCAAGCAAAGTCTAGGTTTTGAGAGCAGTGAGTTCCCCAACAATGTTTGTAAATTAGACAAATTCCTTTATGGACTTAAACAAGCTCCAAAAGCATGGTATGAAACCCTCTTAACCTTTCTCACAGAACACAAGTTTGTGAGAGGAAAGATAGACAACACATTATTTGCTACAAAATCTAAACTAATGTGATTCTTGTTTAAATCTATGTTGATGATATTATTTTTAGGTCAACCAGCACAAAATTATGCAAACAGTTTGCTAAACTGATGAATCAAAAATATGAAATGAGCATGAGGGGTGTCCTTACCTATTTCCTTAGATTTTAGATTAAACAATCTGAAAGAGGCATTTTAATCAACCAAGAAAAATATGTCAAGGATCTGCTGAAGAAGTATGACATAAATGGTTCCTCAATGAAAACTCTAATGGTACCTCCTAATAACTTAGGACCTGTTCTAAATGGCAAAGCTGTAAATGAGACTCGATACAGAGGTATGATTGGATCACTAATGTACCTACTTACAAGCATATCTGACATTCAATTCTCTACTTGTCTCTGTGCAAGATATCAAGCAAATCCTAAGGAATCACACCTTATTACTTTGAAGAGAATTTTCAGGTACCTAAAACATACTCCGAGTCTTAGTCTTTGGTATCCAAAATGTTGAGGTTTTGACCTAAAAGGATACTTAAACTCTGACTATGTTGGATGCAACATGGATAGGAAAAGCACTTCAGGTGCATGTTAGTTGCTAGGAGGCAAACTTATCTGCTGGAGTGCTAAAAGCAGCAGTCTGTAGCTATGTCATCAGTTGAAGCTGAATATGTAGCTGCTGCTGGATGTTGTGCCAATATACTATGGATGAGAAGTCAACTAACTGACTATGACATAATATATGAGAAGGTACCAATATTTTGTGATAACACTAGTGCTATTGCAATCTCAAACAATCCAGTTCTGCACTCAAGAACAAAGCATATTGATAACATATATCATTTTATCAGAGTTCATATCTTAAAAGGGGACATTGAATTGCATTTCATTCCTACTCAATACCAACTTGTTGATATCTTCAACAAGCCTCTAGATGAACCAACTTTCAAAAGATTGATTGCTGAACTAGGTATGCTGAACATTGATATAAAACCTGTACCTTCAGAACTGAATGTCATTAATAAAGAAAATTTAAGGTTTAGCATTTCAACCAAAACTGAACATAAATTTAATTTGTTATAAGTGATACATATTTAATTGTTGTTAAATAAACCCAATACTTCACTAGTTTTGGTTTATTTAACAACATTTAATTGTGTTTTATTTAACAACAATTAAATGTGTATCACTAGTGAAGTTGGAACCAACTCTCAGCTGAGTAGTGTCAAGTCAGCATCTATTCATACAAATCCTATTTATTCAGCTTCTACCATTATTCACTCTGGGTCTGCATCAGGACATGATGCTTCAGCAGCTTCCATAGCTGAAGCTGATCCTAGAAAATCTGATCCTCATGATTTAGTATCTAAACAACAAGGTATTATTAAAGGAACCAAAAAATGTTCATTTGATCATATTATTGTAGGTACTAACCCACATGTTCTTGTAGACAAAACCACATCTGCTAGTGAAGGGTTGGTAACTATCCTCGCTGAACTTGAAACTAAAAAAGATGCCAACAATGCTAAAAGGGAAGTTAGCTTTGGAGATGATGAGTTCAATACCTCCCCTGATCTCTCTAGCTCTAATGATGCAAAGAAAAAAATCAAGATGGAGGATCTATCAAAGCTGATCCCAAATGTGGAGGTTGATTTCATAGACCTGGACTCACCTGAAGATGATACACCCATCATTATTCAAGATGAAGATGAGGAAGAAGTTCATGCTGAAGAACATTAAGAAACTGAAGATGCTTTAGCTTCTCAGCCTCTATCTCCAAATATTATCTGAATTCAAGAGTTGAGCACTCAAGTACACCTCATTCAGACTTTAAACTCAAAATTAGTGAAAGAAAAGGAAGTTACTGAAACTGAAGCTGCTTTCCTCAAAGCTCAACCATCCTTCCCAAATGTGGAAAAGCTCACTAAGCTTCTGGTAACATCCTTAAAACCTGAACTTTCAAAACTTCTGACAAATCATGATTTAAGTGCATCAATACCAACTAAGCTAGAAGAACTTCCATCCAAAGTCAATGACATTTTTGGAGAACTGAAGGATTTGAAGAAGTATGTCCATCAACTGGAAGTTGAGCTTCTAGGGGATTTGAAAGAAATCCCTACCAAACTGGAGAAGTTTAATTCAACTGTCTCAGGTCTTACAACATAAGTCTCTAAACTGAGGACTCTTTAGTGTGAACTTCCAGCTAAATTCCATGCTGTACCAGGGCAGCTTTCATCTATTCAAGCCAAAATCAAGACCTTGGATGCTCTTCCAAGTCTTCTCCATAAAGTAACTGAAGCCTTAGACAGGTTTGCTCAAGCCTTAGAGTGTGCATCACAAAAAGCTGGTGATTAAAGTGTTCCTTCAGCAGGCCAAGCTGGCACTCATCCTACTGGGAGGGGGGAGAGAACACAAGACAAGCAACAATCACTCAGCTTTTCAAACAAAGAGCTACAAAGGCAAACATGAACTAACAACCAATACCAACAACGTCACCTATCACAACAATTGTCACACCACCAATCATTCCCACCACTGCTCAATTTCAATCTCCTTTCCTATCCAGTCCTCAATCTGAATATGAGCCTATCAAGAACAAAGGAAAGGAAGCCATGACTCATAAAGAAACTAAAGAAGAAGAGTCTAAAACTGAAGCTGGGCCGACTGGTTCTATGGTTTAATCCTCTAAGAAGAAGAAACTGAAGAAATTTGATTTTGTTACTAAAAAAGGTGATCACGTCCAATTCACTAAAGAACAAATCAAAGAACGAAAGAGGATTGAAGAATCAGTTAAAGCTGATATGGCCCAGAAAGAAGTTGAAGTAGGAATAGAAGAGTTGGTTGATCTTTTGGGTATTAATGTGGTGATAAATGTGTACAAGGCCAAGATCAAGTATAATAAGTATTATGATAAGATGCTGAACAGAAGGGCTGTAACACCCCCAATTTTCACAAGGCGCAGTGGAATTTACAATGGGTGTTACTTCAAAGCACAATACACCAAGATATAGAAAATGACCCAAAAGAGACGTTTACAAAACATGTGTTCCATTATTTAAAATCAGAGTAAATGCATTTATCCCAAAAGGAATCGTAACCAAATCCATCACAACATTTGAAAAGTAATTATTTCAAATTTAAAGACATTGTTTATGAAAACAAGGAACACATTAGCAAGCTTCTACATAAGCAATCACACGCACAAAACCTCCACTCCATCGTTGCCATCATCCTTGGTTACCTGAGATAAAACATGCTAAAATGTCAACAAAAATTGTTGAGTGAATCCACAGAGTTTATAAACAACGAGTATAAAACTTTGAACACAAGTATAGTTCTCGGGAAAACATTGCAACGAATACAATGTATCAATTTCATTTCACGCATTAAGCTCATGACACCGATACCTTAACACTACATATATCTTTTCATATGTCTATATTTGGCCCCAAAACAAGGTATTATTGCCTCATACCTACTTGTCTCCATACAAAACGTCCATTTGACAAGGTGTTCACCAATGGATCCATACCCCGGACGGGGTTGTCAAATCCAATAGATCTATTTAATGCACAAGCATTTACCTCACGGGTAATTAACGGTTTATGAAATTAGGGACTTTGGCAATAGCTACTCATGCGGAAATATCTCATAATCGGGTCCAGCATACCATAAAATCACATGTGTTTGATTTTCAAAAACAAGCATGTATCTCCCTCCCGGATTTATAAATCAATCAAAAGATTTAAAATGCGAGGCTATGAACTCACCTTAAGCAAAAGTATCTAAATATCAACTCAATCAACGAGCGAATAACTTCACGTCTCAACCGCGACCTATATATATATATATATAGCGGCACGTGACTACGGGAACGTATATCATAAAATCATAACTAGCATATATATAATTATATACCACAATCTCTAAGTGCGACGCAAAATATTTATTTCGACGCACCAACAATAGTACAACATTTACAGCAAATTTTCTATTTTTAGAAAGTTGCCGAAAGTAAGGATAATATAAATCCAAAATAATATTTCATTATTATTTTACTAATTTACCGATCTCTTGACATAGAAATACCATACTCAAATGTTTACACCTCTTTGACTTTTAAAAGTCAATTTTCGTAGTTGGCTTTTCCTACAAAATATTACTCAACTTCATTTGGCCGTAAAAGATTCGTTTTAAGAGTTACAAGACCCATTTTATATCAAAATGACCACAAGAATATACTCTATCATTCTTTATTACTTAAAATAAGTTCGAAATTTTTTTTAACACGCCACCCGGCTGTCAAACTTTCTGTTCAAAAACGCAGGTTACGAAACCCGTTAAAACATCATTTTTCACCTTCTACGACATCAAAAATACTCTTAACTAGCTTATCTATATACAATAAACTCGTCCCACTTCAAATCAACAACCAAATACTCATTTGAAACTTTCGTACTCGGATCTCTAGTACAAATCATATACACGAAATTAAACATGTGAAATAACAATGCGACAAGCTTAAAAGTATTCTTACAATTAACTCGACACAAGAAAAATAGCTTACAAAAATTTTCTTCGGCTTTCCCCTTTTGGACGTGGCTCGAACTAGACCCAAACAACAAAACCACAACTTTTAAATCAAAACCCATTTGCAAAAATACTAGATCTATCACCAATAAACACTCCTTTTAGATCAAAACCTTATGAACTTAACCCAATTTCAAACTAACAAAATACTTGATGCATGTTTAATATTTTTAGTGGGATATGTTTGTTTCAATGTGGGGATTAATATTTTGTAATCGGATCGTATTGCATGTATGTTTTTCGATGGTTTTGGTGGTGGTGTTGCTCGTCGGACGCAAAGGGGAGGGGGAGAAAAAAATGGAGTTTTTGTAAAAATGAAATTGGTGTGTGTGTGTGTTTATTTATATAGGAAAGCCATTCGGGCACTTGACACTTTTAGTCCTCAAACTTCCAATTGTCGCAGAGTGTTGTGTGGAGTCCCATTAGAGAGGCTCAGATCGACACTCGCCACCCGACACCCAGCGATACACAGCCACTACTAAAGCGCATAACGCCTCCCCACCCCTCCGCTACCCCGCCCCCCCACCACAACGCCGCGCGCCGCACAGCTCCCCCCCGCCAGTCCCGCGGAGAAAAACAACGCGGAGTTCCTCTCAGTTCGTTGTAAAAAAATCGAAATTGGTTTCTGTGTGTGTGTGTGTGTTTATTTATATAGGAAAGCCATTCGGGCACTTGACACTTTTAGTCCTCAAACTTCCAAACTATGTAAATAAATTACAAAGGTGTTTGTTTCGAGCTTATAACCGAACATAGGGGTCGGTTTTGGGCTTTCTTAAATATTTTTATTCTGTCGACTTTAATTTATTTTATAACATTTAATAAAATGTTAAATCACGTAAAACATGACTTTCGATATGGTTTTTACAAAAACACGGGAAAAAGCCATAAAATACCAAAATAAATAAAAATCGTGCTCTCGGAGAAGAGATTAAAATTTTCTAAAATTTCTTAGACGCTTAAACGAATAAAATTCGAAACACGGCTTGTAATTTCCCAATAATGGAAACTTCTGCCAAACCGACTAAAAACGTAACGACTATATCCAACTATATAGAAAATAATTATCATGGCTCGAAGTAAGTATTGACCTGAAACTTAGGTTGTTACATTCCTCCCACCTTAAGGGAGCGTCGTCTCGGTGCTTAGTTTGACTTATCCGCTCTTTAATTTCCCCCAAAAAGGTGAGGGTACTTGTCTCTGAACTGATCTTCACGTTCCCAAGTAAACTCCGGTCCTCTTCACAAATTCCAGCGAACTTTAATGATGGGAATCCGACTTTGCTTAAGTCACTTAACCATTCGATCTACGATTTCCACCGGCTCTTCAATAAAGTGCAACTTGTCATCAAGTTGAATCTTGTCAAGTGGGATGATGAGATTTTCATCCTCCAAGCACTTCTTGAGATTGGAAACATGAAACGTGCTATGAATCCCTTGCAACTCATAAGGTAGTTCCAACGTGTAAACCACCAGACCTACTCTTGCTAAGATCTTAAATGGTCCGATGTAACGTGGACTCAGCTTTCCGCGTTTTCCAAAACGAATAACGCCCTTCTAAGGCGATAACTTGAGCAATACCATATCCCCAACTTTAAATTCCAACGACTTAGTCCTTCTATCCGCGTAGCTTTTCTGATGATTACGAGCGGTCAACAAGCGATTCTTGATTTGAACAATATTTTTCGTCGTTTCCTGAATCAATTCCAGACCGGTGAGTTGGCTATCTCCAACCTCACTCTAGCAGACAGGCGATCTACATTTCCGTCTATACAAAGCCTCAAATGGCACGGCCTTGATACTTGCATGGTAACTATTATTGTAAAAGAACTCGACAAATGGCAGATGTCGATCTAAACTCCAAAGTCGATCACACAGGCACACAAAATATCTTTGAACGTTTGTATCGTCCTCTCGCTTTGACCATCCGTTTGAGGGTGGTAAGCGGTACTCATATCCAACTTCGTCCATAATGCTTTCTGAAGCGATCTCCAGAATCTAAACGTAAAATGGCTATCTCTATCCGAAATGATTGATATAGGAACACCATGCCTACACATAATTTCCTTCAGGTAGAGTCGCGTGAGCTTCTCCATGCTATCCGTCTTCTTTATTGGTAGGAAATGAGCTGATTTGGTTAGTCGATCAACAATGACCCAAATAGAATCATACCCACTCGGCGTCCTCGAAAGTCCAAAAACAAAATCCATAGTGATCCTTTCCCATTTCCACACGGGGATTTCAGGCTGATAAAGTAGTCCAGACGGTCTTTAATGCTTGGCTTTAACTTTTGCACAAGTTAGACACTTGCTTATATAGGTGGCAATATCAACCTTCATATTCGGCCACCAATATAACTGCTTCAAATCTTGATACATCTTGTCAGATCCTGGGTGAATGGAGTACTTGGACTTATGCGATTCATGCATAATTAAGTCCCTTAACCCGCCAAATCGCGGCAACCAAACACGCTTTCCGAAACAACAAGTCCTATCGAGGCGAAACTCGAATATTTTCTTAATAAACCTTCCCAACTTCTTAGCCCTTACATTCTTCCCTTTCATCGCCTCCTTCTGAGCATCAAGAATCTACTTAGGTAGATTGTTGTGTACAGTCATCACCAAAGCTCGAACACGCAATGGCTTAATCCTTTCTTTCCGACTTAAGGCGTCAGCCACTACATTTTCTTTTCCGGGATGATAACGCATTTCACAATCATAATCATTTAGAAGCTCAATCCATCAACGTTGTCTCATGTTAAGCTCTTTTTGATTTAAAATGTACTAGAGACTTTTGTGATCAGTGAAAACCACACATCTTGTTCCGTACAAGTAATGTCTCCACAACCTAAGAGCAAAAACAACGGCACCTAACTCCAAATCGTGAGTTATGTAGTTCTCTTCATGGACCATTAATTGTCGAGAAGCATATGCTATAACCTTTTCCCGTTGCATCAGTACGGCTCCAAAACCTTTGAGTGATGCATCACAATAAACCACGAAATATTCCATCCCCTCTGGCAACACTAAGATATGTGCACTGCACAATTTCTGCTTCAGTATCTGAAAAGCTTCCCGTTCTTCTTTACCCTACTAATATTTCTTTTCTTTCAGAGTCAACTTAGTCAGAGGCTTGGAAATCAGAGAAAATCCTTCAATAAACCTCCAATAGTAACCGGCCAATCCAAGAAATTACCTCACCTCCGTTGGCGTCTTTGGAGCAGCCCAATTCTTTATTGATTCAATCTTGGCAGGATCGACATGAACACCTTTATTGTCAATTACATGGCCGAGAAATTATACCGAATCTAGCCAAAAGTCACACTTTAAAAACTTGGCATACGATTGCTCCTTCTTAATCCAAGATAATCTTCAAATGCTCTCCATGCTCTTCTTTGTCTTTGTAATAGATCAGAATATAATCGATGAATACTGGTGTAGAAGTTTTATATACCCAAAATATATATAAAATATAATACTTTATAAGAGCAATTAAGAAAATTACCAAGTTATCCTCGATAAAATTCACTCTCAAAAATATATATAATATAATATATAATACGTATATTTAACCGGGTAAGTATGATCACCCGGGTCGTTTCCCCAACGACTAGTGAAATTGAAACTTGTTTTAAGCTTCTGGATTTCGATTTGAGATGAAGCAAAGATAATTTGATAATCTATACTACTACTAAATAAATAAAAAAAAAACAATGATCAAAGATTACTTAAAAAACGGTCGAAAAAGGGACACTAAAAACTAAGGCCAAAAAACCCTAAATTCTACAAAATTAACATTAAAAATACCTAATTTTTATTTCTTCTTTTAAAATGTATTCTAATTGACTTAAAACGGAAGTTTAAAAAAAACTATAGTGAAAACGGAGCTTTAAAACGAGAGATTAAAGAAATGAAAAACCATGCTCGAAAACGTGAAGAAACCCGTTATCTTAAAAGTGAAATTTGCAAAATAGACCCAACGAAGGGACACTAATTTTCTACGAACCTGTATATAAAAAAAGAAAATTTTATAAATTTTTTTTTTATTTTTCTGATTAATTTTCTATTTTTTATGATTTTTTAAAGTTTTAAAAGAAAACAAAAGACTAAAAATACTAAACTTATAGTAAAAATTCTAGACAAAATACTGGAAATAGCTTATGCTATATAAATCCTAGGAAAATATGCCGAAGACGTACATATTTATAAAATCAACCTACGAAATAAGGCCTTAAGCTATTTGTATTAAAAAGCTAAATTGAGTATAAAGATTTAATGAAAGGAGAAGAGAACAGATGAGCTATTGTAGCATGGACTGTAAGTGCATTGGGTCTATAACTGTTGTAGGTCGCGTTGAGGTTCGAGAGTAGGGCAACCCCGTTTAATGTTTTTTTTATTTTTAAACGTTTAATAACAAACTAAATATCAGAACATAATTAAGGACTAAATTTAAACAACTTTAATGAAAGACACATAAGAGAGAAAACCACTATTAAGCTCAGAAAGAGCTTATTAATAAGCTGAAAACAGAAAGTGGGGTTTTGACTATGGTTTTACTAAAACAGCTATAAAAAGCTTATTTTAAGCTCAAACTTAAAAACAAAAGTTGTTCTGATTAGCTTATGACTTGCTTAAACTATATTAGAAAAGAAAATAGAGATTAAAACACTAGATTAAAGCTAGAAATTAAGAACAAAATGGCCAAACTCAAAATCAAGCCTAAAAGTTTACAAACACCAAATTAAAGCTAAAGATTCACAATAAC
The DNA here is from genome assembly GCA_026074375.1 of Tanacetum coccineum. Taxonomy (NCBI): domain Eukaryota; kingdom Viridiplantae; phylum Streptophyta; class Magnoliopsida; order Asterales; family Asteraceae; genus Tanacetum; species Tanacetum coccineum. The sequence continues at coordinate 964 of BQNB010085961.1, read as the reverse complement.
AATTTCAAACTATAAGCTTTTAAAACCTAACAAAATCTACTTAACCACTATCTATTTAAGCTATAAAATCATCTTCCATATGCTTGAATTTGCAAAATTTTAAGAACTGAACTTACTACTTACTGTTTTTTGGTCTTTAAGCATTTGTGTGACTTTTATGAACTAGATTGTACTGTATGTAAACCTAATTGGAAATGAAAAATAAGCTCTAGATATATAATTAACTATATCTAGAACTATAACCTCTAAAAATTTAATTCCTAAATCCTTAATCTACTTAGCTCAAATGAAAGCCAAAGGTGACAGCAGGAACTTATCTGTTCCTGCTGATGTACTTTGCACAAGTGCAAATCCAATAGTGCAGGTTACCTAAGGGGTAATTCTGCACTTAGACACACTCTTTTAGAGTGCACAAACACAATGCAAGCAAAATCTAAGCCCTAAGATGATTAGATCCAATTTTCACAAACAAAAAGTGAGGGTGAAATGCCCTGGTGCAGAAGCAAACTAAATAGACCATAACTTTTTTGAATTTTGCAACCTAAACTTTAAAAACTCTTTTACTACTGATTATAAATGAAACCTAAGCTAACTCAAACAAAATGCCCAAACACTTTTGACTTTTTAAGGTCTAAATCTCTTAAACCAAACACCCCTTAAGCTAGGACAGATTCAAAGTGAGCTTTTCAAAATAAAATATATTAATCTAAACTATGATCCCAGACATTATTTAGCTTAAATTTAACTTAACAAACTTGATTAATCAACTAAATAAGCAATAATCAAAGATCTACTCTATTTTCTACTATTTTTGGATTTTTAAAGCTTTTTAAAACAAAAATAAAGGCAACTAAGATTTATAACTAATAAGCTAAAGACAGTTGATCTAACTAATCTAATAAGCAATTTTAGAGATATTTAAGCACAAATAAGCAACCATTATAAGCAAATAAGCAGATTTAAG